>APFE030395802.1:0-11085 GCA_000404065.3 Pinus taeda | reverse complement strand
TATAAAATAGGTTGTCATACGGATAGCTGGGAGAGAGTGTGAGAGTTTCATTGATGTAATCTCCAAATTTTGAATAATATATTGCCAATGCCTATGTTTGGTGGATGTAGCCCAGATTGGTTGGGTGAACCACGTTAAAACTGTCTTTTATGTGCTTGATTGAATGCTGTGTTAATTCTGCTGTGTGTTTTATTTAAGTTTGTTGTGCCTGAATTCCAACATATTGGCAAATGAAAACACTTTTAGGTAGAATCCTGAAAGAGAAGAATGAGGATTGTAGTGATATCATTTCTTCCTTGAATGAGATCAAGCGGATACAACAATATCAACGCTCGTGTTTGGCGAGCTTGGATGCTCATCTGATTTACCTGGAAATCCATCTTCAATGCGAGCTTAAGCCCTCTGCTTCAGCCAGTACAAGTGCATAAGATCCTGCTCTAGTGACTTATATTGACTCTTAACCTCATGATTGTCTCTATACAATTATTTTGTTTGTCTATGTAGCTCAACCTCATATAGTTCTCGTAGTGTTCAACAACATATGATTTTATTATATACTTTCTCTTAAATACTTGGTCAATAGATTTGGTTTCCCTTGAGGCATATTGAGAGTGGTCATAATATGAACTGAAGTATGATGTTTGGGATAGTGTATTTTGAATCTTGTGCACTTGTACCCACTGAAGCAAAGGGCTTAAACTCGCATTGAATATGGATTTCCAGGTGAGCTAGACGAGCATCCAAGCTATCTAAACATGAGCATTGATATCACTATACCCGCTTGATCTCGTTCAAGGAAGAAATGATGGCATTACGATCTTCATTCTTCTATTTCATCTATTTGCTTTCTAGTCACTGATGATGGGTGGAGTGTCCACCCGAAAAGTCAAATAGGGAAAACATCCGCACAATTCATTTTTGAAAGATTCAGATGATATGAATAACTGTGGAAATCTCCACTAAAAAAAAAGAAATTGGCCCAACAATGAAATCGACCTCAACTAAGGGGTAACTCGTCCTTCAGAATGATGTGGATCTAACAAATAAAGAGAAAAGAATTCGACTTATGGGAAATAGACTTGACCACTTCAGGAACTCAAACCCCTAAATTTAAAACTTAGCCTCAATACATTTTATCTGGCCTTGCAATAAGCAATTCAACATTCCTAATTTTCCTCGCCCCTGCAATGAAACTCAACTTCCAAATAACTTGTCCCTCAACTAGAAATAATTCGATCCTTGGAAATAAACTTAGTTCAACAAGCAAATAAGCTTGGCCTCAATAATAAACTTGAACCGTAATGAAGAACTCGACATATTTAATTATTCAGCTTCAGGAAATAAGATGTAGACCTCCACAATAAAACTCTTCTTCCTCAACTCTTCGCCCTTCACAATAAATATTTCAACCTCCTTTAATTTGGTGCGACTTGCACAAAGAACATGACCAATCAATTTAACCTTCGTCATTGTTGCAATAAATTGGGCTTGAAGGTGATTCGTCCTTTCAAATCAATTTGGCCTCTGAAAATGAAATTGTGGACGGTTGCAAATAAATAAATCACTGCTCCCTCCAGTTCCCACAATCTCTGATAAAAGAACTTTATTTAAACACGTGAGGAATCTAGATGATCCCTTCCTTTTCACTAGTTAGGGTGCATAGTTTCACCATCAAAATCAATCTTGATTTAACTACGGTGGATGGTCTCACCACATAAACTAATCTCCATGAGGGTTTCACACCCTTACAGAAAGCTCTAAGAACCCACTAAATCAATTTCACAAATATTCAATGCATGCCCATGAGCAAGCTCTAGTCTTCTTTTATTGTCATGGGCCATCATAATAACATGTGCTATTACCATGGGTCACCAAAATACCATAGTTTGTAGGACATTTCTGGAGATCTCTTTGGAAGAAACTAGGATCTAAACTCAGTTTCAGTTCAGCATACCATCCTCAAACAAATGGACAGACCGAAGTAGTAAACAGAAGCTTGGGAAACATATTGAGAAGTTTACTGTATCAAAATCCTAGGCAGTGGGATTTAGCACTAGCTCAGGCTGAGTTTGCTTATAATGACACTCCAAACCGAAGTACTGGAATGAGTCCATTTCATATTATTTTTGGGATGAACCCAAGAGGTTTGTATGAGCTTAGAAATTTGGGTAAGCAAGAGACAAGAAGTGCAAAAGATGAAGAGTTTGCAGTGCAGATGCAAAGACTACAAGAAGATGTCAAAGGAAGATTGCTGGAAGCAGTGGCAAATACAAACAGAGAGTATATATGAAAAGAAGAGAGAAAGAATTCCAAGTGGGAGATTTAGTGATGGTGTATTTGAGAAAAGAAAGAGTTCCTACTAAGACTTACAATAAAATAAAAATGAAAAAGATAGGACCATATAGAATTGTAAGCAAGTTTTCAACTAGTACTTATGAAATTGAATTGCCAGAAGGGATTGGAATATCACCTATCTTCAATGTTGCAGATTTGTATCCATACAAAGAGACAGAGACAGAGCTACAAGGGGAACCTACAGAAGATGAAGTTCAAACTTTGAACTGGGAAGAACAAATGCCAAAGACAGTCAATAGAGAGGTGGAAGCTATTTTGGAGAAAAGAGTATCCAAAAGAACCAGAGGACAAGTTTATTATCAATATATAGTAAAATGGAAGGGACAACCAGTGGAGGATGCTAGTTGGTTGATAGCAACAAAGTTGCACAAATATGGAGTAAACCATGACAGTCTGAGGGATGATTCTTTTCTTCCCCAGGAGTCTGATGTAGGAGCATCTGGACTTAACCAGCAATGTGATGGTTTGTTCACATGTTGTGGCTAATTGAGTGAATTTCACTGACCTGAGTGGTCAAAAGTTAGTTTTAGTCGAGAGGGTTGGATCTCTCAAAAATGATATGTAATTCATTATTGTAATAGTTATGAAATTGTCTTATTTAGATTAAGGGATAAGTTGTTGGCATAGGTGTGTAATGGAGCTTGAAAATAGATATTTGATTATGAGATTGATTAAAATAGAGATTGAGTTGTTTGTATGGTTAGAATAGGATTTGATTCATAAAAAGAAGAAAATGTAATGAAGAAGGATTAGCTAAGATGATTGAGGATTGAGCGAGAGGCGAGAGTTGAGTGATAGAGAGGGTTTTGAGATTGAAACAGAGGTCTGTTAATTTGCTGTAATTAAGCCGAGAGGGCCAAGACTTTGTAACTATTATTATATTGAAGGAATTTGATTTAGTGTCCATTTGTGTGTTAATTTTGGTGAAGACTCTCGTTTACTTCTATGAATCTGCATTCTGAAGCGCAGCCAAGTATTTTCTCTTTTTTTTCATATTTTAATTATAGTCTCAATGTTTATGGGTTAATCGCAGTCATTAATATTAATAACGAGGGTAGAAGAGCACATAAAGGTTTATCATGGTTGTAGGCGTGTACTCCATCCTAACCATCGATCTAAAGTTCAACTGCTTACGTCATAGTCAACAACGGGGTTAGGCCTGTGTTTAACCTGTGCGTTAGTTAAAGTCCCACGAGCTGTAGGATTGGATGGATTCTGTTATCTAATGGATATCGAGGTTTAAAGTGATCGCAGTTTAAGTCTAAACCTGGACCCGAATTTTTATGGATCAAGGTTTATGAACCATATCGACTCTGTGAGGCGGGTAAGTCTCGAGCAAGTTCCCTATGCGATATCGATGTCAAGCGTTGGATGACTGTTGATTGATGATCGTTGGATTATATCGCATCGCATCATTCAGGAGTGAATGAACCTTGGCCGGGAGAAATTGTGATTTGCGATGTCACTGCCGACCGTTGGAGAGGAGATCAACAACGTAGAGTGGAGTTTTGTCTTCTAAAGGGAAAGTCAACGTAGAAGTCAATGTAGGACTGACTGTTGTTTAATTGTTGTTCAGTTGCTGTTCAATTGTTGTTCAGTTGTTGTTTAATTGTTGTTTAGTTGTTGTTCAATTGACCTCCTGCTCAAAAGTCTATGTTGATCCTCAGGTCCCTTTGTATGTTCATGTGATGCTGCTCCTATTTAGGTCCCTTCTGAGAAATTTGATGTTTGAATTTTCAGGTCCGTCTGAAGTAAAATTTGCAATTTCCACAGGTCCTTCATATTTTGAGTTGCTTCCATATCAAGTTGAGAAGTTTTTTGAGTTTCTCAACTTTTTACAACAAATGCACTTGTTTTATTCTGTCTTCCCCCCTTGCTTATTTGGAGACTTGTCCTCAAGTCTGGGAATTGGAGGATAGAATGTCAACCAAAAACATGAACTAAATTAAAAAGAAAGGAATTCATATTAGCCAAGTGTCTTGGTTTTCCAATATGAATTCAGATTTGTACTGTGCCAGAAGTCTGGGTTTTCACAGCCAAATGTTTTTATTATTTTTGATCTCTTTTTTTGTAATATAGTGGTAAGTATTCTCACCTGTCACATGAGTGACCCAGATTTGATCCCCGACAACTACGCCAAAATGTTGGTTCCATTTACTGGGTAAATGAAAACATGTATTTTCTTATCAATCTAAGCTGGTAGACTTAAAAGCAAACCAAATTTTATGGAAGCTTAGATTAACTAGTGTAGGAAGTAGTTGTTCAAATAAAATAATGGAAATGCATATTACAATTATAAATTACTTGCAAAGAAACTATAAAAAATTAATCTAGAAGCAAGAGTGCAATGAGTCATTGCGGGGCATAGGAAATGAGGGAGAGGCTCTAACTTAGAGGTTTTGTTTGTACTTCCTCATCATTCTTATCACAACAAGATCAATTCACCATAAATCATATCAAAAACCAAAGCAAAAAAAGATCAAATGCATAAACACAATTTACAATTCAGTTCTTAATCTAGAAGGAAGAGGATCTAAATTAGATGCCTTGGTTGTCCTTCCTTTCTTAAACTAATTAATGAAATGAAATCATTCAAAAACATAAGTGAACATGGCATGTAATGAATCTATTCAAAAAATATTCACAAGAACTACAAAGAAAACAACTATCTAAAATATTCACAATTATGCATAAAATTACACTGCAATGTACTTAGCTCAGAATGGGGGCCCTCCACCCTTGCTTGGTACACTTGAAAATTTCAGCTACTGTAGATTCGAAATCACATTCCATGGTAAGAACAACAAGAAAATGGAAAACAAGCTCTTCAAATTATATTCAGATGTAAAGTAGTCTCAATAGTCATAATACATGTTCATAAGCGCTTAATGTTGTGCTTAAATAAGCCAAAAAGATAACAAACTTCGCTAAAATAGCTATAAAAATCTATAATAGTCCTAATCCATCTACTCAAGTCAAACTCATCCTTTTGGTTGCACAAATTATGGAAAAATCCCACTAAATCACAAAATTTCTCCTTTTAGTTAGGGATTTATGGGTGACTAGTCAAGTTTGACCAGTGTTGACCAAGCCTATTCTGACTCATTTTGACTATGCCAATAGGATTCTATCAATCCTTGGTTCCCAAGCTTCTCAAATATAGATTCAGTTTCCACCCAGGTGTCCTACACATACGACTTCAAAGGAGCCATTACAAAAAATTGTGTTCTAGTCAAAATATTTTTTAATACTAATTTTTTACTAAAATTTCTAAAATTTAAAAGACATGACTATTTTTACCTTGAATTGCAATAAGAGGCAAAAATGTGGGGAAATTACCATGATATGATAGAAAACGATGATGGATAGATGAAAAATGTATGTGGAAAAAGACAAAAAATGGAGAGCCAACAGAAGTATCCCCAAATTGACTTGTTCTTCCTTGCCACAAAGCACACCTCAATATCAACCCTAATACATGAAGATAATGACTCCTTTAGGTTCAAGGTAGTAGCATAAGGTCACAATAAATCTCCAAAATCCAAGTGCAAACATAATACAACATATATAGGAAAACAAGATACTCTTTGTATTAATAGAAATAGGAGAGAGTTTACAACTATAAATAGTAGTTGATCTTGTAGAATTCTCCCCAAGTTGACTTGTCCTTCCTTGCCACAAAGCACAACTCAATATCAACCCTAATAAATGAATATAATGACTCCTTTAGGTTTAAGGTAGCAACATAAGGGCACAATCAATCTCCCAAAGCCAACCTTGATGTTATGGATGGCTGAAAATTTATAAGAGAAGGATGGTAGTTTAAGATTTACCATTATGAGCTTGATATACACATATCATGGGAGGATGAGCTCAAGGGATAAGAGGTGAAGTCTCCAAGGTAGGATCAGATAGGGTTCGAGCTTCTTATCCATGATAAATAGTTAAAAAACCTTTGGAAGCTTCGAAATATTTTTAAATTTTCCCGAATTTGCAGAGTCAACGTACCTATAGAAAGGAGAAACAAGTGCTAACCAACAATGGTGTAGAAGGGAGAAACCAACATTGAACGTAGGTGGCTAAAGGGACAGGGTACGTTGGAGTTGAAAACATTGATTTTGCATAATTAATCACAAAAACTTCGACTCTTTGGAAAGGTGATGCTTATGGCTTTGTGAGGGGATGATGTGAACATTTTCATGGATGTTGATTGATATTGTTTGCAGGCCTATTGATCAGATGTGACAAAATGTCGTATAACGGATTTCCCCCTAAAGTACAAAGTCTGAAACAACAACTGATGAATAAAGTGCTTTTCCTTTTGACAAGTTTTGATCAAGAATAATTGGTCGAGATCATCTTTTGTTACAATACATTTTCATCATGATGTCACTGTTGAGGAAGGCATACCCATGCTTAGCACATAAGCTAACATTACATGTATAATGATCAAGAATTTTGTCCATTAATGATAGAGAGTGGATCCATGCTTCGATGACTATTTGTGTGATCATGGCCATCATGCTTTGTAATCTTGCATTAATATTTAAATTGCAACTCGGATGGATGGAACTAGAACCGAGGTCTTTTATCTCGTTCACTCTATCATTCAATGTATGAGTCTAACCACGTGAATAAACGAGTTGGAGTCAAACATGGTAGACACCATATGATTACTGGTCAATGATGTAAGTTGTTAACATACATGAGACAAACCACTGATGATGTTAATGGCTCTCAAGGTACAATATTACAATCTGTATGGTGTGAATGAATGAGTTTAAGTTGAACACTACACACAATATTTACGTCGAAGGTCGATGACGAACACATTTTGCAGAGAGTGAGGCTAGTTGCCATTGATGTATGCAAGCCCCAAGGTGCCAAAGGAAGTTTCTATGTCAAATTCCTGGATAATGAGTTGATGTCAACAGGAAGCGACCTGTCACAAGAGGGCCTTGATGTATCCCCCATCAATGACATGAAATGGGTATCAAGATTTGAGATAGAATGATGTTGATGTAGAACTGGTTCAAGAACGATAGACATGAATGAAGGCTTAAGAGTATCATAGTAGATATCAACTAAAGGAATCCTCCTGAACATATCAGTGACACTTTATGGAGTTGGCAGCGTTGATCAAAAACCGAATGCAAAGGTTTTGATATGGTGTGATGAACAAAAGAAACAAGAAAATTTCCAAACCCAACAATCACAAAGATGAAGTGAAAGAGTGGCATGTTCAAGAGCGACCCACTGCCATTAATAGGTGAAATACCATGTTTTCCCAATTTCCCCAACCATTTCTAGTTAGTACCTCTTTATTTTTTAACAAGCTTGATGAGGATAACATGTGCTTGGTTTATAAGTCCATCCTTCAGATGAATCCCTTTGAGTATTTTTAACGAACCCTTTGAAGGAGTGGTTTGGTCCCGTCATCTTCAATGAGTCCATCATTGTTTGATGCTTTTACGAGTCCAGCAAAGGTGTAACTCGACTCCTTTTTCATGTTTAGAGAGTTTGAAAAAGAGGTGAAAAAGAAAACTCCAAAGATTCATTTTCATAAATCGTGTCTTGAGTCTGAAAAGGTAGAAAACAATACTCAAGAGAACCTCTTAGCCATTTTCAACCAAGGTATTCCTTTTTCGTAAATAGTATATCTCAGTCTAGAAAAGGGTTAAACTTATACTGAGTAGACACCTTTTCATTTACTTTAATGAATTTAAAAAGAGAAGTGCTCAAGAAGCTTTTCATTTTTAGGGAGTTTGAAAAGAGATGAAAAAGGACTCCTCCTGGAGGAACAAGTGGTAGAAAGGGTAGAAACTAGTTCTAGTCATGATGGAACTACTCAAAACACACAAATATCAAGAGGATGGCTAATAAGACCAGTCATCACAGTGATTCCTTGAGAAAGGGAAAAACAACCAAGTGAAATAATATGATCATCCAAGCAAATAACGACAATGGAAAGAGAAAACCAAGGCTCATCTGGCATAAATAGACTGATAAAAATGGTAATCACGATAGGTAGGATAAAAATGGTTTCATTTTTACACAAGCTTGAACATGTTGAAACTATGCTTGAGAATACTTGAAGATGGTTTCATTTTTCACAAGATTGAAACATGAGAAAAACTATGCTTGTGAATGGTTTCATTTTTACAGAAGCTTGAAATAAAGAAAAAATATGCTTGAAAATTCCCCCCAAGCTTCATTTCATGCACTTAAGTAGACTACTGGTTACTAACAGGTTGATGGAATGAAGGTTCATTTACGAGATAAAGTGAAAGAATCGACTGGGAATTTACGAGATCTAATTAAAGACTCGAATTGGAATGGGATATCTTTCATTTTTTAAAAAGCTTGACACATGAAAAGAACTATGCTCATAGACCTTGTTTCATGTTTTAACAAGATTGACACAAGAAAAGGAACTATGCTCTGGGAACCTTATTTCATTTTTTAATGAGATTGACACAAGAAAAATAACTCTACTCAAAGAATCAGATCATGGCCCCTAAAATGTCATCGCTTCCAAGAGGTCCTCCTCATATGGGATAACAACAATCTTGAAGGTATCAAAGGATCTAATGGAAATATCAGGCGTCAGTCCTCCTAGTACATGATGCACTACATCACCTACTAGATCATCAGTAGATGCGAGCATGGAACAGGTTGCCACATAATTAATCCGTGGAAGGGGAGATACTGCTTACATATAAGGACCATTTAGGGAAGTTGGTGGATTGGGAGTCAAATTAGGACCAACAAATGAAATTTGGTCAATGGTCATGATTCTTCCTTCATGTGAGAAACACATCACATGAAAGGGTGAAGATGCAAGAGCTCCCATGTCATAAACATAGTCACGCCCAAGGAGTAAATTAAAATCCAAAGGTCCTTAGACTACCATCACATTGATATATATAGTCTTGACTCCCAAAGTAATAGGAAATTGAGGAAGGATCCCTAACAGTTGATTGGTTCCTCTATTAAAATGAACAAATTTTGGGTAATGGGAACAAGCTGTGAAGTACCGAAATATTGTCAAGTAGTTTAGGACATAATACTAATAGAAGCACCTTCTTCTATGATTGTTCCATGCACAAAAACATTATAAGCCTATATTATGATCTGGAAGAGCACGTAAGGAGGAAGATGATATCTTGCTAGTCGACTCCAATCAAAGGAAGTGACCATACTACTTGGAGGGGGTGTCATGTTAACGAGAGAATTCCCCCCCCATGTTGTGGGAATGGGAGGATTGTCCCCTTGTGTTGTTGGAATGAGAGTATTTCCCCTCGTTTCATTGGAATATGCAGAAACAAGAACCTGAGTGGTATGAAGTTCACTCTCTATGAGAAAGGTATGATCAACGAAAGGTGGAGTCGAGTCAACCATTTTCTCAACCAATGGTTGGTCAAGAACAAACTCATGGGATTCATGTTTAAAGAGAGTGGGATCGATTGGATTCAGATTCTGATCAATCATTTCATCAACTAGTGGAGAATTGGGAGAAAGCTTCTGGTAACCGGCCATAAGTTGCAGTTGAGAAACAATAAGATTTCCTAACAATTTGGATGCTTCATCCATATAAGGGAAAAGGTGAATTGGATGATTCCCTTCACATCAATTGCAGGAAAACTTAACTTTATCCTTCTTTCATGAACATTATGATCAGTAGTTGATGGTTTGTCACTAGCGTGATCTCCAAAAGATGACGACAAAGGTCGATGTGAGATTGTGGACCACACTTATATTACTTTGGGAATACCAAGACAATCTCTAAGAAGGTTGTCACCCTTACATAAATTTCAAGGGAATTTAACTTTGCGTGGCTGATTGGAAGGTTCCTCCATACTAATTTCATTGGTAGAAATGGTTTCTTGGTTGACCACCTACTTATTTTGCTTCTTCTTCATCATCCTTTTCTTCTTATTCTTAGCTTCCTCATTACTAGAATCAAGAATTTCACCAAGTGAAGGAGAATAAAGGGATGAAGAAACAACAAGTGCAGAAGGAAAAGGGTCAACTTTAGGATCAACTTAAGGTTGATGTTGTTCTGGTGGAGGACTACTTGGTTGGGAAGTGGTTTGGACATTTGGAATCAAAGAGGTAAAAAATAACCATATTGGCAAACCAATGGTAAATCTAGGAAGGGACAATGTTGCCATATAAGGAGCACCAATATTTCCAAAAGGAGAAAAAGGACTAGGATTTCCATTAGATGGGTTTCCTTGATTGGTGGAATCAGGAACTGCTTCCGTTAGTGTCAACCTAAGATCTACTAAGGAGATTTTCCATAGTGAGGATGTTGTTCCATGGTGAATTAATTAATTTTAGAAATTAAAGATACAAAATAAAATAAAACATGGGTAACTATGGAAAATGGTTTACCAAGTAACTATGAACTGCAATATAGCACCTTGGTGAACCAAGGATTTACGTATGGGTAGGAAATCTCCCCGAATGTTGTGTTCGTTGTATCACATTGTACAAAGTGGCCGACTCAGTTAGCTCAGGCAAGATATCAACCTAGTGGGGACTTCCAAAATATACCTGGAGGTATGTGGAAGCACAGTTCGTAGTAGTGTTGTCTAATATGTAATTGTTTGGTGAGATAATTCCCATATGCTTATCATGCGTGAAGTGCCATCTGATATACTTGAAGGTACATGGAGAATGACCCTATACACTGTACGTGGAATGAGATATCACCCCCGGAATATA
>APFE030395800.1:262359-322430 GCA_000404065.3 Pinus taeda | reverse complement strand
CAATCCCTTGACTTGTGCAAAATCTGATGCACAACTATAGTCACAACTGATAGCAATCTGATTCTCTAACACCTGTCCTTGCTGAACTGAACATGCACTGACATGCAATTGAGTTAACTGATGTATTCATTAGTTGTATTATGAGTTAATAACTGTGAATTAATTAATAACTAATTCACCCAACTCATCTCTAGTCTATTCGCCAGTTAGACTAAATACAACCAGTTTAACAAAGCTAAACTGAACACAACTCCATCAACTGCACCTCCAGTCCACTAAACTCATCTCACTTGAGTCTAACTGAAGTCCTGCATGCAAATATTAGTCATCCCATAGGTAACCACGTATTTCCTTCTGGGATCTGCATGTACCACATCCGTAGCTCATCCTGAAGTGCTCCAAGAGAATAAGACAAAGTTTATAGTCTAAATATTATTATGAGCTAATAATATTTGAGTGTTCTATATTTAGACTGAGCAGTCACTCCGCTGTGATCCAAAAATAGAAGTCCATCTATTTTTCCCAACTTGATCAATTATCCATAAACAACAACCTGCAATCCATAGACATGATCCATATAACTAAAAATAGACATAGTCTAAAAATAGACTTGCGCCAAAAATAGCTTGCGGGCCCACTTAATGAAGACGACTCTTTTCACTAAGCTCCACCATCTTGTTGCAATCTCAACAACTTCTTGCCTTCTCTTTTTCTTGCTCTGGCCATGGTTGTTGGATTCTTGAGGCCATTTTTCTCTAGCTCCCTTCACCTTTTAATATCTCACTTCCTCCTTGCCAATTTGGTGTTCCTTTGTTCTAGCGTAGAATCTTCCTCCTCGTGGTAACTCACAGTGTCTTCTACCTCTTTTCCTTTTTGCTTCTTAGATTCCCTGCTGCCTTTTGGTGCCTCGTGTTGCTTTTTATTTATGATGGAATCTCTTTCTTTTAGGCTCACGTCTTCCTAGGAATCATCCTATAGCCCATATTTTGTGGCTCGATGCTTGCTTGGGCTGAGTTCCCTTGTAGCATTGTACCAATTTTTAATCCCATCTTTGAGATCATTTTTGGTATGAGAATAATACCAACTAAATTTTTCCTTTTTGCAATGGGCGGCCATGACTTTCTCAGGATCATATGTTCGGTAGTTGTGGACCACAATGTGGCTTCCCTTCATTGCCTTGACCTATGCCTCTACCTGTTTGAAATTTTCTACCACATATGCTCCAATGGTTAGAGGGAACCAAGCCAGGGTTTCTTTTTGCCTTTGTTAAATATCTTTGAAAAACCCCACGTCATTTGGTAGCAAATCTCTTGTAATAGCATCTTATCCATGACAAACTTTGTTAGGGCATGCATAGCCTTATGGGTACCAAACACTCTAATGAATGTTCCTTCTTTAATGGGAAACCAATGCGCTACTTTGACCACTGTCTCCATAGCCCTCTTGGACATGCATGGTGGTTCATCCCTAAATAATAGCTAGTACAAAAGGCTGATGAAAGTTTCAAAGATTATATCTAGCATGCCTTTGTAACCTGTGTCTGAAAAGAAATTGTAATGGCTGTGCACGGTGTAGCCACTGATGATATATTTTATTAGGGTAATAAAGTTAAAAGCACTTGAGTTAAACTTGTTTAATCTTTAGAAACTTGAGTTTAAGTGGTTTAATGAGTAGAATTTGAGTGTTTCAAGGAGATTTTTCAAAATACTAAATTTATTTACACATTCAAAAGTGTATTTTAAACAACAAAAATTCACATTTTTTCTTGAAAATATTTTATTAAAATCTAGTGAAATTTTTTAGCTCATTTATAAGTTAAACTAAGCCGTAAATAAATAACATTTCTATTATTTATTTATTATATTTTTACGTAAAAAGTGTTTATTATTACAATATTAAAAATATTACAAATACTTCCTTATTAAGTAAACTCATTTTAATTTATAAAGAAAGGATATTCTTTTGCCGAAAGGAAAACTTATCGTAATATGAAATATATATGAAGAGATCCATGTGCAATTGCGTTTGGTTCCCTACTTGATGTCACAAACTGTTGACGCAAAGGAGAGACGTTGTGTTCATTGTCATAAAATATTTGACAATTTTGTTGCTTGAGATTATCGAATATCGAGAGACTGCCTAGATTATTGGGCATGGCTAGCATTTCAAGGCAGATGATGTCACTATCAATTAACAATACGTAATTCTACATGGGAAAACTGTAACATGCTCCCTTTAAATGGAATGTCATAGAAAGAAAACTTGGATTTGAGAAGCCATGTTTGTTAAAGAAAAAATACAGGCTAACGTTTGAGGTATTGGCTTGTGGGCGATTAATCGATGAACTCAACCCTTTCACGTTAATAAACAATTTGGGGTAATAATACATAAGTTTTTTTATTGGCCACGACTTTGGGATGATGGAAAAAGCCAACCATTAAGAAACAAGGTTTATATACTCCTCTACTTATTTTTATTCAATTGAGTGAATCTATGTCTATGGATTATTTGTTGGATATCTCTTTTACCAAGTATGGCAATGAATGTGTATTTATGGTCTTTGGTCAGAATTGGATCCTTAAACATTTTCTAAGTTTTCATGATTGTTTCAAATTATGTCAAGCTTCAAAATCTTATGGATATCGAGCTTATCATAAATAACCTCTAAATAATGGCAATTTGTGGTTAGCACAAAACAATGAGGAGCCTCGGTCAAATCACGCAGACCGTTGGCTCATCATGACCACGCACTGGCACAAATTGACAAATAGGAGGTCAAATCCAAAAACAGATACAGTTTCTGATACACGGTTAGCGATTAGCACTAATTGCATATCACACAATGTTCCCCTCAGTGAAGGAAAGCCCGTAAGCACTCCGGCATGAGGAAAAGCATAAAACCGTATGGGAATCACCGATTCCATTAGAAGGTGGGTCCCACACTAAAACCAGCAAGATATCAGAAGGGTTTCAAGTGGTAAGTAGGTTCGACCAAGTCCCACCCGATGCCATACATTGGACGACATGCGTCTAGCGGATGAGATAGGAACCACTCACATTGCGTGGGTAAAGGTCATGCTACTTACCTACCTGATATGGATGGAGACCATAGGGTTTGGAGGCTCCATATTAATGGCAAAGAAATGATCCGATGGATGACTAGATTCCATGGGGAAATAGGCTAAGTCATATAAGATTTGAGGTCCGGCATGACCACTGAGCTGGCAGAAGAATCAGTTTCACGGGAAATCTTGGAGCAACGAAAATAACTTTCGTTCAAAGAGGATTGACACTCAGTTCATGAGGAAACAAGTGGCCACCTCTCTGTGAAGTGTTACATAGTGATGATGATGTAGAGTAGGGGAATTCCAGCGAGCAGAGGTAGGCGATCTAGAGAGCCAGGATGCAGAAACGAATAGTCATGGAGCAGATTGGCTTTAAGCCATGAATAAAAAAAGAGAAAAGGAAAGTAGAGAAAGAGAACAAAAATCCAAAAGGAAAGAAAGAAGTGAATTGTAGAGAATAGAGAAGTCGAGCTGATGTGCAGAGCAAAGGTAGCACTGAGCAGAGAAAGACAGAGAGAGTCCGAGCGTCTGTGAACTCCAGAGAAGGCTTGAGAGGTTCAAGCAACTCTTTTGTGTATACCTGTCAGGTATTGAGTACCAAATTAGACTCATACCACTGAGACCAGTTGAGGTTGAGATTCAGTAAGGGGAGTCTGTGTACTCTAGAGACTTGTGGAATCTATGTACAATCCTACTGATCATCATCTGTTCCATGAGACTCAATTTGAGCTCACTATTGTAAAAACTCTGCTTTAAGACAAAATAGAAAGGCCAGCATTGAAGGCTGGACCAAGAGATGTAGCCCACGAGGATTAGGTGAACTCCTTATTAAGATTGTTGTGTTTTATGTATTTTCTTACTATGTTTCTCTTACTATTTCAGTGTCTATGAATTTCGCAATCTTATCGATCCATTGCATAAAATAACATAGGCACACCATAGCACTTGAGTTTGTAATACCTTTATTATTTCTCTGAGGTCATATATGGTTGATTTCAGATCAAGGGGTAATAGAGCTTGTGGTTGTTAAGGTTAGACAAGCTTGTGCTGGATTTTGTTGTTGAATGCTAACTAGATCAAAGATTAAATTAGGACAAGCAGAGTTGGTTGAAACTAACCTAGAAATTGGAAGAGCCTATCCTCAGAAGAACGTCCCTTGGGACCAGACCCCTAATTTATAGATTGTTTCCTAGCCATGAGGTCCATGGCAGAGGAAATGTATACAGAATTTAGGAAACAAAAATATGAAGATTCATCAGGCTCCAAACAAGATAAAGGAGAAGAAGAGTCTCTCCTCCATGACCACTCAAAAGGGAAAGGTAAAGAAGAAAACTTTCTCACATCTCGTAATAGCCCTGAACATAAAAAGAAGACAGTTTTGATTAAATTAGATGTTAAATTTGATTTACCAATATATGATGGAGAGTTGAATGCAGAGAAGCTAGATAATTGGATCAGACAGATTAATTTTTGTTGTAGAGTCCATAGTATCAACTCAGACAAGAGTAAGATTCAGTTGGCAGGCCTACACCTTGGAGGCACTGCCTTGGTATGGTGGGAAGGAACGATACAAGATGACATGAAGGAACATGGTAAGATTCTTTTTGTTTGGAGTGCATTTGTTTCTGCAATCAGAAATTAGTCCTATCCCCTAGCTTACATGCAGCAAGCCATGATGAGCTGGAAAACTCTTCACCAATTGAAAGGGAAAAGTGTACAAGGTTACACCCAAGAATTTAGGAAAAGGGATTTGATTCTAGGAATTTCTTTAGACTTACCTAAGACTCTGTTGAATTACATAGGTGGTCTACGGAACTACATGAGGCACACTATCCTCATGTTTAATTCCACTAGTATAGATGAGGTATCTATTCAAGCTACGCATCTAGAAGCTAGAGGAAAGAATGGGAACCTAGAAGTTGGGGGATCATCCAAGCCCATTGCAAGCAAGAATGAGGAGAAAAGAAAACAAAAATGGAAAGAGACAAAGGTCGACACTACACAGAAAAGCATGTCTTCATGCACTAACTGTAAGAAGGATGGGCATGATGATGAGCATTGTTGGATCCTGCATCCAGAGCTGAGACCTAAGAAGTTTGAGGACAAGAAGAAGAAGATTGTTGTAGCTATTCAGAAAGATTTGGGGTCGGACATAGGAGATGAAACAACCATTGCAGCCACAGGTATAAAAGGTAAAAATTCTAAAGAATCTACTAGTAATTTTGCACAATGCACTAATAATGAAGAAAATGAGAGAAAAAGACATGAGCTTTTCCATATTCGAGTTATTTCCAAGCATCAAAAGATCGATACTTTGTTTGATAGTGGCTCACAAGTAAATTTAATTTGTAAAGCAATTGTAAAGAAGTTGGGATTACTGACTACACCTCACAAGAAACCATACCCATTAGGTTGGTTAAGTGATAAAGCACAACTACAAGTGACTAGACAATGTAAACTTAAGTTTTCTTTTGGGTCAACATTTGTACATGAGGTTGAGTTAGATATAGTTCCTTTGGATATATGTGGAATTTTTTTAGGAAGTCCCTATTTGTATGATAGAAAAACTATTTTCTATAGAGATGAGAACAAGTATCTCCTCGTTAAAGATGGAATCAAATATATTGTAAGAGCTCATAAGCTCAGGAATATTTATACTCTCATAAACTCAAAGCAGATAAAACGAATTGTAAATTCATGCAAACAATTTTTACTGATGGTTGTAAAGGAAAAGAAACTCGATAAAACTGATGTATTTGAGGGCTATGATGCTAAACAGAAAGTTGATTTAGAAAACTTTGTCTTAGGATATGGTATCTTGTTTCAAGAACCTAAAGGTCTGCCACCCAAAAAGGAAATAGTGCATGATATTAATTTGTAGCAAAATGCTCCATTGCCTAACATCAGAATGTACAGGTTGTTCACTTTAGAGAATGCAGAAATCAAGAAGTAGGTGTAGGAGTTGCTCGAGAAGGGGTTCATTAAACCTAGCACATCACCATATGGGTCTCCAATCGTTTTGGTGAAAAAGAAAGATGGCTTGTGGAGAATGTGCATTGATTACCGAGCACTAAATAAGATAACAATAAAAAATCGTTATCGTCTTCCTTGTATAGATGATCTATTAGATCAATTAAAGGAAGCTATTTATTTTTCCAAATTAGACTTTCATAGTGGATATCATTAGGTCAGAGTTGCAGAATAGGATGCATGGAAGACTGCTTTGAAAAAAAAGCATGGATTGTATGAGTGGCTAGTTATGCCTTTTCGCTTAACTAATGCTCCTGCTACTTTCAGGAGAATAATGAATGATGTACTCAGACCTTTTCTTGATGATTTTGTTATTGTATATCTAGATGACATTCTTATATTTAGCAAAACATGGGAAGAACATTTAAAGCATGTTAAGCAGACACTGGATGTTTTGAAAAGAGAAAAACTTTACGTTAAACTCTCAAAATGTGAATTTGGCAAAACATCTTTGAATTATTTAGGACATATAGTAGGGGGTGGTGAATTGAAGATAGATCCCTCTAAGGTGGAATTCATTGTAAACTAGCCTAAATTCAAATATACTACAGAATTTAGAAGCTTCTTAGGAGCAGCACAATATTGGAGAAAATTCATTTCTAACTTTTCCTTAATTGCAGCTCCCTTACATGCTTTAACAGGATTGAACAAGGTGTTTCAGTGGGGAGGCAAGCAGCAAAAAGCCTTCGACACCTTGAAAGAAAAGATTAGTATAGAACCAGTACTAGCATTGCTCGATCTTCAAAGACCATTTGAGATCCAAACGGATGCTAGTGACTATGCCATGGGAGTAGTGTTGATACAACACAGTAAGCCCATATGTTATCATTCTGAGACATTTAATTCTGCAGTAGTTAACTAACCCACATATGATAAAGAATTGTATGCATTAGTACAGAGTGTGAAAAGGTGGAAACATTACTTAATGGGCAAAGAAACAGTTATACATACTGATCATCAACCACTCCAATATCTACACTCCCAAATTAAGTTGCAACAATCAAGACACTATAGATGGATGGGTTTTCTACAACAGTTTCATTTAGTCATCAGATATAAAAAGGGCATACACAATAAAGTTGTAGATATGTTATCTAGAACAATTATAAACACATCTACTATACTTAAGCATAACTCAGTATTGCATGAGAGCTACATTGAACAATATGCTCAAGATATAGATTTTAAAGATGTATATGCAACTTTAATTCAAGGCAAACGAGTAGAAGAATTGGATTATCACATTAAGGACAAACTCTTACATCATTGTGGGAATCTATGCATTCAACAAACTAAAAGAGTAAAGATAATTTGAGAAGCACAAACTTCTCTAATATCAAATCACTTTGGGGTAAATAAAATGATTGCACAACTGCAAAGATTTTGTTATTAGCGAGAAGTGAATGAGATAGTTTCTAGATATGTAAGAGGGTGTAGCATGTGTGCTAAAAGCAAGCCCAGCAATAGAAAACTAGGCTTGTACACTCCACTCCCAGTTCCTTCTCATTTCCATGGACTTTGTTGGAGGACGACCTAAATCTAGTAAAGGTCATGACTATTTATATGTTGTTATGGATAGGTTCAGCAAAATGTGTATTTTGATACCTTGTAATAAACATATTACAGCTGAACAAACTACAAAGTTGTTCTTTCAACATGTATGGGTTCATTTTGGATTACCCACTTCCATTGTATCTGATCGAGACACCCAATTTGTTGGGAAGTTTTGGTCAAGTCTATGGGAACTGATGGATACCAAACTGAAGAAAAGCACAACCTTTCATCCACATACAGATGGCCAGACAGAAGTTGTAAACAAGACAATGATCTAGTTACTCAGAGGCTATTGCAGCAAGCATCCCAAACTTTGGGATGAACATTTGTGTTATGTGCAACATGCTTACAACCGAGCGAAACATTCTTCTACACAGAGATCTCCTTTTGAGACCTGTTTTGGTTTCACACCAAGGTATCCATTGGATTTTGTTTTTGGTAAAGACATCGCAGTTGATGGACACAATGATGTGGACAAGGCAACCAAGTTCATTGAACAAATCCAAGAGATTCACCAAGCAGTATAGGAATAACTGGAAAAAATCCAAACCAAATACAAGGCAAGGCATGGTAAGCATCGGATGGAGCATAGTTTCCAAGTTGGTGAGCAAGTCTAGCTGTATATCAGCAAAGAAAGAATGAAAGGTGAAGGTAAAAAGCTAAAGCCAATAAGGTATGGACATTTCAAGATACTTGAGAAAATTGGTGAGAACTCTTTTCGCTTTGATTTAGCAGCTTACATGCACATCTACTCAGTCGTTAATGCAGACAGCTTGAGACTATTTGAACCTTCATTAATTGAAGTTCCCGAAGAGCAAAGTCAATTGCCTTCTATTGATGATTTGCTACCTGTATATCTCAATGAATTGCATGAAGACACATTTCTGGACAGGAAGGTGAGGACGACGTGCAGGGGAGACATTGAGTACCTCAGGATTGGACTCAAGGGTTCAAAGCCAAGCAGTGCGAAGTGGATAAATATTGGACAAGTGAGAAAGCTATACCCTCACCTAGTCGATGCCTAAAAACCAACTTTTAGTGGACTAAAAGCTTTTTCAGTGGGAAGGTCATGATCCGAATTGGATCCTTAACCATTCTCTAAGTTTTCATGACTATTTCAAATTACGTCAAGCTTCAAAATCTTATGGATATCGAGCTTATCAGAAATAACCTCTAAACAATGGAAATTTGTGGTTAGCACGGAACAATGAGGACCCTCAGTCAAAGAGTGTAGACCGCTGGCCCATCGTGACCACGCACTGGCACAAATTGACAAACGAGAGGTCAAATCCAAAAACAAAGGCAGTTTCTAATACACAATTAGCACTAAAGCGCTAATCTCATATCGCAGGGTGTCCCCCTCAGTGAAGGAAAGCCCCCAAGTGCTCAAGCATGAGGACAAGCATAAAACCATAAGGAAATCACCAATTCTATCATAAGGTGGGTCCTGCGCTAAAACCAATAGGATATCGAAAGGGCTTCAAGCAAAGCGGGTTCGATCGAGTCTTGCCCGATGACATACACTGGGTGACACACGTCCAGTGGATGAGACAGAAAACCACTCACATCGCACAAGTAAAGGTCACGCTACTTACTCGCCTGATATGGATGAAGACTGTAGGATCTAGAGGCTCCAGATCAATGACGAAGAAATGATTTGATGGGTGACTGGATTCGATGAGGAAATAGGCTGAGTCATATAAGATTTGAGGTCTGACATGACCGCTGAGCTAGAAGAGGAATCAATTTCATGGGAAATCTTGGAGTAATTGAAATAACAATCGTTCAAAGAGAACTGACTCTCGGTTCATGAGGAAACAAGTGGCCACCTCTTTGTGAAGTGTTACACAGTCATAATGACACAGAGCAGGGGAATTCTGGCGGGAAGAGGTAGGAGATCTAGAGAGCTAGGAAGCAGAAACAAACTGTCAAGGAGCAGATTAGCTTTAAGCCATGAATAGATAAAGAGTAAAGGAAAGCAGAAAAAGAGAAGTAGAAAGCCGAAAGGAAAGAAAGAAGTGAATTGTAGAGAACAGAGAAGCTAAGTTGACATGTAGAGTAAAGGTAGCATCGAGCAGATAGAGGAAAAGAGAGTTTGAGGGTCTTTGAACTCCAGATAAGGCTTGAGAGGTTTAAGCAACTCTTCCGTGTATATTTGTCAGGTATTGAGTACCAAATTGGACTCATACAACTGAGACCAGTTGAGGTTAAGATTCAGTAAGGGGAGTCTGTGTACTCTAAATACTTGGGGAATCCAAGTATAATCCTATTGATCATCATGTATTCCGAGAGACTCAATTTGAGCTCACTATTGTAAAAAATCTACTTAAAGACACAATAAAAAGGCCACCACTGAAGGCTGGACTAGGATATGTAGCCCAAGAGGATTGGGTGGACTCCTTATTAAGCTTGTTGTGTTTTATGTGTTTGCTTACTGTGTTTCTCTTACTGTTTCAGTGTCTATGTATTTTGTAATCTTATCATTTTGTTGTATAAAATAACATAAGCACACCACAACACTTGAGTCTGTAATACCTTTATTATTTCTCTAAGGTCATCTACGGGTGATTTTAGATCAGTCTTGGATAGATTTTCTAAGATGGCTATATTAACAACTTGTAAGAAGAATATTGTAGCAAAGGATACTACCAAACTCTTCATTCAATTAGTGTGCGTACATTATGAGATCTCATACACCATTATATCATATCAGGATAGCAGGTTCTTGGGCACATTTTGGTCAAGCCTCTAGACACTATTAGACACCAAACTCTCCAAGTCTACTACATTCCATCCCTAGACTAATGGCAAGACAAATGTTGTCAACAAGTTGATAGTGCACATACTACACATGTACAACTCCAAGCATCCACAAAACTTGGATGAGAGCATTCTTATGTGTAGCACAGTGATAAAAAAATCTCTCCATACCTTGACTGGCCACAGTCCCTTTCATGTGGGTCTTGAATTTCAACCATTGTGTCTGATTGATGTTACAATGCCTCATGCGATTACACATAAAAAGTATACACATGCATAGTCTGAGGCTAATAAAGCAATCAATTCTATTGAACACATCCAACACATCTACTAGCAGGTGCAGCACATCCTAGAAAATTCCAATTCCAAGTTCGAGAAATGACATGATCAATGTCGGGTGCCACATAAGTTTCAGGCGGGCGACAAAATTTTCTTGCATTTGTAGAAATAAGGTTTTGTTGAATCCCATCGGAAACTCTGACTACTCTGATGCAGGCCTTACACCATCACCAAGGTTATGGGAGAGAATGCTTTCGAGCTCAACATTCCCCCATTACTCAGCCTGCACCAAATGTCCAATGTGGATTGCCTTCAACCATACTCTCCACCATTGTTTGTTGAAATGTGGCAACAAGAATATTCTAATTTAATTTGTCCTTGAATTAAATTGTGAATTAAAATCGAATTTAGTTGTAACATCTACTTATAAATAATTAATTCATTAATTTTGAATTAATTAGTTGAAGAAATTCAAGTTAGAAGTCTTTCTGAAGTCATGCAAGAGTTATCCCTTAATTAAGGAGATAAGATTGAGTCATATTTGAGTTGTAATTAGTTAACTCAATTTACTGATTTAAGTCCAGTTAAATTAGTTCCAAACTATGTGAGGAACTAATGGTGAGCTAACAGTGAGTTGATGCATGCATGCACTCAACTAGTGCTACTCCAGTTAACTGAAGATTCCCTCATTAGAAACTCATGCATGTCTATTTTGAGAAAGACCCTGTTGAGATTAAAGACAGGGACAATGTACTATCAATTGCATGTGTTTCATATAGAGAAAACTCATGCATGTAGTGAAGGAATCATTCCTTGAGGATTGCATAGTTCTAATACTGTGTGAGATCAACGTTCCACTTGGTTGAAGGAGAATCATCCCAGAGAAACAACGCAAGGAAATAGGAGCTTGGAGGGCAGAGAGGAAGGCTGGAGAGTAGCCAAGATTTCTTATGAGCATCTGTGAGGATTGTATTAAGAGCTTGCTAGCTGTGAGAGCTAAGGCTTTGTATAATTCCTATGCATTTCCACCTTGTATGATGATACAGATAGTGGGGCTTTTAGCTAAGGCTTTCCCCAAAGTATTTTCATGTGTATTGTGCATTGATTCTTCTTCTTCTGGTTATATTGTTCAGATCGATCTTTAAGCTTCCACCAATTGATAGTAGAAGTAGGTTATAGTATTCTTCTTTGATTTATATTGCGTTATTGGGTTAACCTACCATCAGATTTTCTACTTCGTATCAGATCCAGCTTTGTAGAAATTTTCTACAAGATATCGGAGTTGTGAACAGTATAATGATAAGAGAATTCAAAGTTTGTAGTTCGGGGTTGTAGCTGCAAATCGAATTCATATCATATTTCAAGGTTGGCCAATGGAATTCTATGGCTTGAGACTCGAGTATTCCTTGGAAGGTAGCTCGAATTACATAGCATGGAAAGATAGAATGGAGGTTGTATTAAAAGAAAATGTCTTGAAGGAATTCATTGACCAAGAAATCCCAAAGCCAGCTTTAACTAATGCACAAGAGTTGGTTGAGTGGAAGAAGTGTGTGGTGAAGGTGAGATGGATCATCCTTGAGGGAGTTCAAGACCATATTGTCTCGAGTCTCCATGGGAAGGATACTCCATTTTCAATGTGGAATACATTGAAGGGCCTCTACCAAAACAATAGCCACTAGAGGAAATTAGCACTCAAGGACAAGCTTCGAAGAATCAAGATGGAGAAGGGCGATACTATTTCCACATATCTGAATAAGCTCACCACTTGCAGAGATGAGCTTTGCAATGTGGGAATAACTACTGTCGATGATGATATGGTGAGCCTCACCCTCCTTGGCCTTCCAAAGAGTTAGAATAGCTACCAGGACTTTGTGAATGGAAGGGAGAAACTTTTGGATTAGGACCAACTGTGGTTATATCTTATGCAGGAGGAGATCAGGAGGAGCACACAATATGGTTCTTCATCCAAGAATTATGATGAAGAAAATCTGGCTTTAGCAAGTAAGGCAAGGAAAGGGAAGGGGAAGGCTTCCCATTCCAAATCAAATTCTGCTCATGGAGGGAAGAAGGGTGACATGTCTAAAGTAAGATGCTTTAATTGTCACAAGATGGGACATTATCTGACTAATTTCCTATTGAAGAAGTCCAAGAAGGTATCCTAGGAAGGATTGGAAGGTGAGGCATTAGCCTCTTAGTTCGAAATGGACTTTACGCTCATCACATGCATGGTGTCATCGATGATGGGTTGTGTCTAATATCTTGATAGTGGAGCCTCATTGCACATGACCAGTGATAAAAGTTTATTTAGTGCCTTGGAGGAGAAAGACCTTAGATGTGCATAGAGATGGGTGACGACAGAAGATATAGTGTTTCAAGAGTGGGCACAATTGCTTTTCAGAGGGAGCATGGAGCTCCTCTCACCTTGACAGATGTGAAGTGTGTGCCTAGATTGAAGAATAACTTGGTATCGGTCGCACTATTGGAGGACAAAGGCTATGATGTTGTCTTCAGTAAATGAAAAGTGTTCCTAAGACACATAACAACGGGTCATACCAAGAGGATAGGGATTTGGGTGAAGAATCTCTATAAACTAGAGGTAGATGATTGTGCAGCATTGAGTACGAAAGCAGAATTGTCGCAAGGCCAATACATTGGCGAGTTATGGAATAGGCGGTTGGGCCATTTGCATCATGGGGCTTTGAAGATAATGCAATAGATATCTACAGGACTTCCCAAAGGTAAACTTGAGAAAGTTAACACATGCAAAGGTTGTACCTTGGGAAAGTACACCAAGTCTTCCCTTCATGATTGAGATAGTCAAGCAAAGGTTATCTTAGAGCGAGTTCATACTGATGTGTGTGGACCATTCTCAACAGTATCCATAGTGAAGCAAAGGTATTATGTGATTTTCATTGATGGCTATTCTTGTAAATGCTAGATTTATTTCATACAGAAGAAGGACCAAACTTTCACAAAGTTTTGTGAGTTTAAAGGTTTGGTTGAGAAAGACTCGGGGAAGAAGATCAAGGCCTTGAGAAGCGAAAATGATGGAGAATGTGTCTCTCAAGAGTTTAAGGACTTCTGTGCAGTGGAAGGAATTAAACGAGAGTTGACAACACCTCATAACCCACAACAGAATGGGGTGGCTGAGAGGATGAACAAAACTATTGTAGGGGTAGTACGGGAAATGTTGCATGACCAAGGCCTACCACTTCACTTGTAGGCTGAGGCATGTAACACAACGGTCTATTTACAAAATAGAAGCCCGCATCGCATAATTGGGATGAAGACACCAAAGGAAGCTTTCTTCAGTAAGAAGCCATATGTGGGTCACTTCAGGATCTTTGGCTCATTAGTATATTGTCATGGGACAAAGGATGTATGGAAGAAGCTTGAGCCGATAGTAGAGTTGGGGACATTTGTGGGGTACACTGATACCCTCACAACTATCGAGTGTACTTGCCTACTAGTCGGAGGACAATGGTTTGCAGAGATCTCAAGTTTGATGAGTAGAAGACCATGCGAGCTTCCCTTGAGAGGGAACTCCAACTACAGTTTGTGGAGGAATTGTTGGTTGCTAAGGAGGAGGAGCCTCAAACTGATGCGGAGCAGCTGCATGCAGAGGTTCAGGAGTGGAGACATCCACTCAAGCACAATCTTCCAAATATGGACGGAAGCAGATAAGAGAAATTATTAAACAGGTTGTTGGAGGATGCAAGAGAGAATGTGGGAGCACCATCTTCTCAGCGCAGACAGAGGAGGTCACCTGAGAGGTACATTGGATATATGGCCCTTGCTAGGGAATGTGTTGAGACTGAGCCATGTTCCTTTAAGGAAACAGTGTAGCAGCCGATTTGGGTTGATGCTATGGCGGAGGAGTATGACTCCATAGTTCATAACAGTGTTTTGGACGTGGTTCTGAGACCGGAGAACAAGTTCGTTGTGAATTCTCATTGGCTTTACAAGGTAAAGCAAGCTACTGATGATGGGAGGATCATGTCGTTGCAGTATATTTCGACAGAGGAGCAAGATGTTGACATTTTGAGAAAGGCATTGTCAAAGTGTAAATTCGAGTTCGATAAAGACAGGATCAGGGTGGAAAATAATCCCTTTCTTGTTGAGAGGGAGTGTTGAAATGTGGCAACAAGAATATTCCAATTTAATTTGTCCTTGAATTAAATTGTGAATTAAAATTGAATTTAGTCTTAACAACTACTTGGATAAATAATTAATTAATTCATTTTGAATTAATTAGTTGGAGAAATTCAAGTTAGAAGTCTTTCTGAAGTCATGCAAGAGTTATCCCTCAAATTAAGGAGATAAGATTGAGTTATATTTGAGTTTTAATTAGTTAACTCATTTTACTGAGTTAAGTCTAGTTAAATTAGTTCCAAACTATTTGAGGAACTAATGGTGAGTTAACAGTCAGTTAATGCATACTCAACTACTGCTACTCTAGTTAACTAAAGATTCCCTCATTAGAAGCTCATGCATGTCTATTCTGAGAAAGACCCAATTGAGATTAAAGACAAGGACAATGTACTATCAGTTGCATGCGTTTTCTTATAAAGAAAACTCATGCATGCAGTCAAGGAATCATTCCTTGAGGATTGCTCAGTTTTGACAGTGTGTGAGATCAGTGTTCCACTTGGTTGAAGGAGAATCATCCCAGAGGAACAACACAAGGAAATAGGAGCCTGGAGGGCAGAGAGGAAGGCAGGAGAGCAGCCAAGATTCCATGTGAGCATCTGTGAGGATTGTACTGAGAGCTAGCCAGCTGTGAGAGCTAAGGCTTTGTATAATTCCTATGTATTTCCACCTTGTATGATAATACAGATAGTTGGGTTTTTAGCTGAGGCTTTCCCCAAAGTATTTTCATGTGTATTGTGCATTGATTTTTCTTCTTCTGGTTATATTGTTTAGCTCGATCTTTAAGCTTTCGCAAATCGATAGTAGAAGTAGGTTGTAGTATTCTGCTTTGATTTATATTGGATTATCAGGTTAACCTACAAGAAAAGTTTCTACATTGTTGGACACATCATATATTGCATAACTAACATCAACAGAGCTCAACCGAGATGGAAAATAACAGGCCACAACTAATTGGATCATTGACAAACATATCAAGAACACTAGCCAATAGAAGATCCAACTATTGGCACTTTTCTTGTTTTGTTATTTAATTTCTATGGTTATTTCATATAGTCAAGATTCTTTTTGTTGTTACAATTAAAATTTTGTGAGTAGTGCATTTTGAAGTTTCTTGTAGATAATTAATAATATGATGCTTTAGAGTTATTGATTTGTTATTAGGAGTTGCATGTGCTAAAATTAGTTTCCTTTATTATTTTTTATCTTCCTTTCTTTAGCTTGTTTTACTTAGTTTAATTCTAGGAGTTTTTTTACAAAGCTATAACTCTTCTTATAGAATTATATAGCTTCCTAAAGGGAAAGTTTGATAGCTCTAGCTTTACAATATTTCTCATTATTTATGTTTTTCATCTAAAAGATACATTAAATAATCACCTTAAACAAGATCCAACGATGAGGGGAAGATGAGAAGAAACTATTATTACAACACTATATATTGTCTTACTATTATTTTTTGTCTACTTTCATATCGTCTTCTACAAAAGTGCAATGGGTTCTATCTTTTTGCAAATGCAATATAGTTTTTTTAATTAGAAAACAACTTATTTTCTCATTTCGAACAAATTTACTTTCATGTACTTCATTTCTTATAACTTTAAATCTTGTACTTCATTTACTGCAACCTTAATTCTGATACATTATTTCATACAACTTTAATTCTTATATTCTTACAAATTTAAGGAAAAACTTTAAATCTTGTACTTCGTTTACTGCAACCTTAATTCTTGTACATTATTTCATACAACTTTAATTCTTATATTCTTACAACTTTAGGGAAAAACAAGAATTGTTTAGACATTATAAAAAGTTTAGTATTAAAAATTAGTATAATAGTTTTTAAAAAAATGCACATGAATATTAAAAATATGCATGCGTTTATAATATATATGCATTTATAAAATATAAACCAATTAAATAAATTTAAAAACTTTAAATATAATTTTAAAAAATCCCTAATTCAATTATTGTAAATAATTATTATAAAAAGTTTAAGACAAAAAAAACCATAAAAATATATTATCTATATCTTATTAATATTCCTTATTTAAATAGATTATTTAAATAAAACATACTATTTCATCACTAATATTTAATTATAAATTTACAATAATCTAAATGGTTTAATAAATTATTTTTTTTATCATTTTCCTTAAGATATATTCCTATTTTTAAATATATATATATATAATTCAAATTTTTATGATAATCTTTTATTACCTTTCTAAATTAAAATAAAAATATTATATGATCCATTACTACAAGTTGATATATAAAATAAATTATTTACAGGTCACTCTCTTGAACCTCCCCTTGTTCTATTTATGTTGATGCTTATTTTTTTTATGTTTGATTCTTACACAAACCAAGAGGATAGAATAGTAAAACGTATTGGATATGTCTTTGACTATGCATTAATCCAGGGTTGGAAAAAAAATTAACAACCTTTTACAAAGTTCACATTATGAACTATTTTAATTTATTTTTTCATTGGTTATAGTTTTTATAGCCTTATTCGGTAATGATGACAATATATCATCCTCTTTATTCGGCAATGATGACAATGTATAATCCTCTGTTAATAATTGACAACCTCATGTCAGTCACATTAATAATAATTTCTGGGGTTTAAATAATTTAATGTAGCGATTCCGTGAAGCACAAAAGCCTTAAATGTCACCCATCCCCACGGTCCAAGAGAATATCCAAATTTCTGAAACTTAATTTAAATGATTAATAATATATTTGATAATTTAACTTATTTATAATATATTAAATAAATTTAATTTTTTAATAGTTTTTCGTAAGATAAAATTATAGTTTATTTATTTATCAATATTTTATAAATTTCATTATTTGGATTATTTTAAAATAGGGAAAATTTTTAAATCAAAATTCTAGCGATTATAATTTGTTGAAAAAATAATTTATAAAAAAAGGTAATTTATTTACTTATTTACTACTTATAAAATGAAAGTTTGGTAGATTTCAAAATTTCATTTATTAATAAAAGAATTACTTATAAATAACTATAACTAGTTAAAAACTTAATTTCTCTCTCTAATTAAATGTATTACAAATTAAATGTATTACAATTGGTGCAACTTGTTATAACACGGAAATATTTTATTATAGGATATAAATATTTATTCAAAAATAAATGGAAGAATTCAACAGGGTATGCATTGTTATTGTCGAAAAATAATTTATAAAGAAAAAATGTAAGTTTATTTACTTATTTACTACTTATAAAATGGAAGTTCGGCAGATTTCAAAATTTCATTTATTAATAAAAGAATTACTTATAAATAACTATAAAAACTAAAAAAACTTAATTTCTCTCTCTAATTAAATGTATTGCAATTGGGTGTAACTTGTTATAACAATGAAATATTTTATTAATAGATATAAATATTTATTCAAAAATAAATGGAAGAATTCAACAAGGTATGCATTTTTATTTATTTGTATAGTGATATAGTAGTATTAATAATAATAAGTTGATTTGAAAGTTATAGCCAAGCCTACACCAAATTGGCTTACCATACTTTCTTATTTGTGAGACAAGGGACCTACCTCTGTGCAAAGATATGACTACTAAATGTAGGAAGGTGTACATACCTAACCGCTCTAAATTTGAACTTGCGACCTCTTATGGGGAAAGCACATGCTCTTAGCCATTAGTCACACAAAGATATGTCACGTGGAGAATCAAACGTAAAATAATTTTGTATGGATATGGATCCCTAATCAAAAGTTTAGATAATGACATTAAAAAATAAAATAAGAAAAAACTTGCATTCTTTTGTTGGACAATACATTGTTGTCATGATACATACAATGTATACACTACTTAGAGAATCAAACACATAGACTTTTTCTAATTGAAGTGAGGCCTAAACCAAAACATTAAACTCACGTTCAAATGTAAAAATTAGTTCATATCTTTCAATGTTCAATAATTAAATCAAGAAACTTGTGTTCAAATGTAAAAATTCGTTCATACCTTTCAATGTTCAATAATTAAACCAAGTAGCAGGGAGCACTAGCTATGTGGCCTTATTCACATCTCTTAAGTGATATGTGGCAAAAAGTCACATGAAAAGGATACTTTATTAAGATAATAAAGTAATAATTTTTATTATTGTCAATTTATTAGGATTTTCTTGTTGGAAAGTGTAATTCCTACTTGTCTCAGTTGTGACTTTCTATGTAAAGGAGTCTATTCCTATTCTATATGATTGTTTTCCCTAGTTTCGTGTGTGGTTGAGATATTCTCTCAACCAACTTATTGTGTGTCCAATATAGTTTCCCTATTTTGAGACAACTCTTCTTGTATACATGTAATATCATAGTTGATCAATAGTGAAGATAATTTGCATTACTGAATTTTATCTTGATATCAGAACCCATTTAGGCCTGGGCCTCAACCCACGAGGGGTTGAGGGAAATAAAATGTTTTGTTTTTTTTTTTTTTTTTTTTTTTGTCCATTTATTTAGGCGCGTTGGAGGAGTGATCAGATACGGGTAGAGGGAGTTTTGCACACAACCTTCGGGTTCATCAATCAGGCAGAGGGAGTTCTACACGCAGGTGCTTTCATGGCTGCAACGAGATAGTAGTCGAATGATCCTCTCTCACAATGAACGGTGGAGCACATTGGAAGCATGGTGGCGGTACCTTTGTGTGGGAGGTTGAGTCTTAGTGAACCTGATTTCTGGTGTGGTCGCACCAATTGCCTTCAGTGGTGGATGCATAATTGCGTCAAATCCCATCTCATCGGAGGAGCTAGTCATTGACAAGGAATACTTTGCCTCTGCAAATTAACAACGTGCCATGAGCGTGAAGTGGCGCTTCATGTGATGATGGTTCTGAAAAAACCGATTTTAGCCCCTATAACATTTCGCTCATATGATAGCTTGGTTTGCAAACGTGTTCTGGTCACATTGTGGTCACATTTTTTTTCCTCTGTCGTGGTATGAGAAGCAACTTAGTGGAACAACAACCTTAAGGCATCTGCATTGAGAAGAGGCATCAAAATTGAGGATCTGTGTGTTTGTCTGCCAATCTGTGCAATGGAGGTTGAGGTCTGAACTTCCCAGCAGATTGTGGCAGCAGAGCTCAAGTTGTCAGATTGACTACACAATTTGTGGTGTGTCTATTAGTTGAAGAGCGAGGTTTGTTGGAGTTTTGAGCTAGACAAGCTAGGGAGTTAGGGAGTGGTGTTTTATCCACGTCCTACCCTAGCTATAAATCTGTGGTGATGTTGGATGTGGTCAAGGATCAATTGGTGGATTCTAAGGCTGAAGCCATCGGTGTAGTTCGCTGTGGAGCCTGAAACCTTCGAGACCGAGATCACAGAAGGCTGGGAAATTTCTTGAATGTGTTATGTGGTGGATCCATGTAGGTGGATGAGATTGCGGGATCTATAAGATCTGAGAGGATTGCTGCTGAGATCGTTGGCTATGTTGGAAGCCCGCGGTTGTGTTTAGATGCATTGAGGTGCTTGTATTTCTTTCAAAACCAACAACTAATTTGATACAATGATGAAGAGAACTCTTAGGAACACTTAAAATCTATTCTTGAAGATATGGATGTTGCTATCTGTGTGATAGGATGGTGCGATCAGTAAATGGTGTGGTAAGTTGACATGTGGTCACGGAGTTGGCTTGTGTGGGCGCGGTTCAGTTGCTAGAAGTACTTCTTTCGGGTCAACAATAGTCAAATAAGTATTGTGTGGGATTCAACATTCATTTTTTCCTCAATTACTGGGGGACATGGAGTCTATTAAGATTGTTTCCTAGGTGTGGGTTGAGTAGTGATTGCAGAGCCATTGATTGGTGCGGTGAGTGCATACAATACTGAGTTCCTTTGATGTGAGAGATCCCTCCAATCCTTTGAGGCATGAGGATCCATGGTGTGGTGGCTCGACCTGCCAACCCGCAGCGGAAGTGTGGCTGCAAAGAAGGCCTGGCGGAGAACGTCGAAAGTCATTGCATTGTCGAGAGAGAGGGAGGATAAGAATTGAGCAATTGGTGCAACCTGCAAGTGTTTATTCCTCTGAGATTCTTTCTGTGTTGTGAGTTTATCAACCCAAACCTTGGAATCCAACACTTGTTGGGTATTTTTGTTTGCAATGGCAAATACCAAAACCAGAAAAATAAAACACAGAGGCAATGCTCTGTTTTCCTTGCTCCAGGATCTTTTACACAGAGAAGTCTTTTAAAAATAATTACAGAGCACAGAGTATTCCACCACCATAAAATGATTTCTATTCATAAAACAAAAACACTTACATATTCATCCTCTTTTACTCAGAGGGATTCGCCAAAACATTTTCACAAAAGTTACTCTGCCTCCTATGAAATTTTACACCATTGTGTGTAAATATTTCATTTACATTCACTGCTGTGTGAAAACAAAATTACAGAGTTTTACACATTTACCTTTTCACCTGTGTGAAACAATTCATGGATTTGAAACAAACTACCCTTGGTTTTCTTCATTTACTTCTCCTCCTTCTCCTGCACTGCTGTGCAATCTTTGCATTTCATTTACATTACAAACAAAAACATTTTTACTCTGCTGCTGCACTTTCTTTTTACATTACAAACCCAAAAAAAATTCATGCACTTCTGTGCATTCCTCCCCTGCAATACAAAATTTAATCTCTGGTCTCCATTCGCTGCTGCGAATCCTTGGTTTGCTGCGGACCCTCTGTTTTTTTTTTTACTTGCTACCGCGAACTGAGGTTCACATCCTCCCGTGTGCAATACACACTTTTTTTTACATTGAAGTCAACTCTATTACCATACATTTCGAAAATAATAATAAAAAAAACTTACATTAAATTTATGCCCATACTCCATATTAACTCGCCTTATTGAGAACATTGAAAAACATTACCAAACATGTCATAACAATAAACATAGGGTATGGGTTATAATAATACACCATGCAGTATTTAATTTTCAACAGGCCTGTATGTACTTTGGAAAATTTATCGGCGGTGAACCTTTCCTTGAATCGAACGGCAGAGAGAGAACACTTTAATCGAACGGCGGAGGATGCATATCGGAAGACCTTTCTCACGGTACTTTACACCAAAGTTGCACTGTGGTAAATCAACAGTAGTAAATGCTGGAGGTCATCGGACGAGTGAAATCAATATCGGAGGGGGTGAGTTGACTGAGCGTTACCTTTCGAAAAGTGTCAGGTGATGATGTCACGGTAGTCCACATGTCTGCGTCGGAGCACCTTCGTACGGAAACCACTTTTGCCAAAGAGCGGTGCGATGGCTTCCTGGCGGTTTAGGTTTGCTGCTAGGTGGTTTTCTGCGTGCGTTGACTGCTGACCCACGCAGTGAAATTATAATTTCAACACTCCCCTTTAATTTCAACTGCTAGGCATTCGGTCATAACCAGACACTTCCTCAAAAATTCAAAGCTTTTCTGATCCAATGGCTTTGTCAAGATGTCTGCAACCTGTTCTTGAGTCCTGCAATGTTCTAGGACAATTTCTCCATTGTTCACCAATTCTCTGATTTAGTGAAACCTTGTATCAATGTGTTTCGTTCTCTTATGAAACACTGAATTTTTTGACAATGCAATAGCTGAGCTATTGTCACAAAAAATCGCTGTCGCTTTTGCCTGCTCTTGGCCTAAGCTCCTCAACATCCTTCTCATCCAAACTACTTGACATGCTGGTGCTGTAGCTGCCACATATTCAGCCTCTGCTGTAGACAATGCTACAATGGACTGCTTCTTAGAAGCCCATGAAATGGCTCCTGAACCCATATGGAAAACATAACCGAAAGTGCTCTTTTGATCATCAACACTTCCAGCCCAATCACTATCTGTGTATCCAACCAAATCTGAATGTTCTGAGACATTATATAAAATTCCAAACATTTTGGTACCTTTCACATACCTCAAAATTCTTTTTGATGCCTCCCAATGTGCCTCCTTTGGCCTCTCCATGAATCTGGAAATTAAACTAACAGCATACATAATATCAGGCCTAGTTGTTGTTAAATACATAAGACTGCCCACAATACTCTTGTACAAACTAGGATCAAAATCCTTGCTGCTGTCCTCTCTGTTGAGTTTTAATCCCATCACTGTGGGAGTGATCGCTGCCTTACATTCTTGCATATTAAATCTGCTCAATACTTGATTTACATATCTCGCCTGTGAGATAAAAATTCCTTTTTCATTTTGATCTACTTCTATGCCTAAGAAGTATCTCAAGAAAACCATGTCAGTCATTTCAAATTCTTCCTTCATGACTGATTTAAAACTCTTGATGAGCTGATCATCATTACCTGTAAAAATAACATCATCAACATACAAGACAACAATTAAAATTTTACCATCCTTTTCTTTGATGTAGACGGTGGGTTCTCCTTCACACTTGTCGAATTCATTATCCAAAAGATATGAATCTATTCTACTGTACCATGCTCTTGGCGCTTGCTTCAGCTCATAAAGAGCTTTTTTCAATTTGCACACTTTGTGCTCTTCACCTTTCTTCTCATAGCCTAGAGGTTGTTCAACATAAACCTCTTCCTTTAACACTCCATTTACGAATGCTGACTTCACTTCCATTTGGTAGACTTTCCATTTGTTTTGTGCTGCTATGGACAGCACTGCTCTCACGGTTTCCATTCTTGCAACCGGTGCGAAAGTCTCCTCATAATCTCTCCCATACTGCTGCTTGTACCCTTTGACAACCAGCCTTGCCTTGCGCCTTTCTATCTTACCTTCAGCATTGCTCTTGGTTTTATAAACCCATTTCACTCCAATGACTTCTTTACCTTTTGGTAGCTCAACCAAATCCCATGTTTTGTTTCTCTCTATGGCATTCATCTCCTCATCCATAGCTTCTATCCATTTCTTATCTTTAATTGCATCCAATGAATAGGATCATCAACATGACAAAACAAGGCAAATAAGGAATTCATTCTTTCATCATAAATATCACTCAAGTTTCTGAACTTCTTACCTCTTTCACTTGGTGTGCAAGTGCTTGAAGATGCACTTGAATTTCCTCCTTGTGGTGTGCTTGGAGAAGCACTCTCATTTATCCTCAATGGTGTCCTTTGTTGTCCTTGTGTTGGCGCTGCTGTTTGGGGATGCATTTCAGCCACCTCCTCATCATCTTCATCATGAGACAAACAGTTTTAACATTCACTGTTTTCTCTATGCTTCCATCCCAAGCTTCCTCTTCAATGAATTGAACATCTCTGCTGATGAAAAACTTCTTGGTAGATGGGATATACAACCTGTAGGCTTTGGATTCCTCACTGTATGCAATGAAAATACATTTCTCCCTTTTGCTGTCCAACTTCCTCCTTAGCTGATCTGGAATGTGTGCATAGGCCACACATCCAAAAACTCTCATGTGGGTGACTCCTTGCTTTCTCCCACTCCATGCTTCTTCTGGCACTCTGTTCATCACTGCTTTTGTAGGACATCTGTTCAGAATATATGCTACACAATTTACAGCTTCAGCCCAATAATCATTTGGCAAATGCTTTGCCTTCAACATGCTTCTCGGCATATCCATGATGGTCCTATTCTTCCTTTCAGCAAATCCATTTTGCTGTGGAGTGTACCTTGCTGTAAATTGTTTATGAATTCCATTTTCTCTACAAAATCTTAGGAATTCCTTGGAGATATACTCACCTCCTCTATCAGTTCTCAAAACTTTAATATGCAGCCCGCTTTGGTTCTCCATAAGTGCTTTGAAATTTCGGAATTTTTCAAACACTTCACCTTTGTTTTTAAGAAAATATACCCAAGTCTTTCTTGTGAAATCATCAATGAATGTTAGGAAGTATTGGCTGCCTGCTAATGATGGAGCTTGCATTGGTGCACATAAATCTGAGTGGATGATCTTTAAGGGTGCCTTTGCCCTTATGCTTTTACCTGATGGAAAACTTTCTCTATGTTGTTTCCCCAAAATGCAACCTTCACATAGGCTGTCCGGTTTCTCTATCAATGGTAATCCCTTCACCATTTCTTTTCTGCTCAAGAAGTTTAGACCTCCAAAATTGAGATGTCCAAATCTCAAGTGCCACAACCAATTCTCATCCTTTGGCACGCTTTGGAAGGCCTCTTGGGTCACTGCTGTAATTTCATTTTTTTTTTTTCAAATCTGCCCTGATCCTGAGAGGGAACATCCTGTTCCTTGTCATCCTCACTTTAGCAATGCATCGTTTGCTGGGTGGTATATCCATGATGGTACACACATCATTCACAAAGTAAACATTGTAACCCTTTTGAACAAGCTGTCCAATACTCAAGAGGTTACATCTCATTCTGGGGACATAATAGACATCTGCTATGGTTTTCCTTTCTCCTTGCTTTGTAAATATTTTTACCTCCCCTTTTCCCATAACAGAAACTTTGCTATCAGTTCCTAGTGTGACTTCTGATTTCATATTTTTATCTAGGGCAGAAAAGAGAGCTATATTTCCTGTCATATGGTTGCTGCAACCTGAGTCTAAAAACCATATGTCTTCACTATTTGTTTCAGCCATGTTACAAGCTAACAACACATTAGTTTGGCTGATGTTCTCTCTAGTAACATTTGCATTTTGTCTATTACTCATATCATGCTGCTTCTTCCTACAATCACTGGCATAATGCCCATATTTTTTACAATAATAGCATTGGACATTGGATTTTTCATACCTTTGTCCTTGAGCATGATGTTGTTCTCTTTGTTGGCTGCTGCCTTGGCCTTGGTTCTGATTTGGATTGATGCCTCTTCCTTGAGCATTTGCTGGATTGTTCCTTCCACCTCTGTTCTGGCTTCTGCCTCTTCCTCTCTTGTTTCCTCTGCCTTGACCTCTTCCTCTTCCAAAGGACATCTGGGTCTTGAAGGCTTGCTCTAGAGATGAGTTCTGATTCCTACTCAATCTCTGCTCATGTGTTATCAGTGATGCATGTAGCTCATCAACTGAAAAGCTTGAGAGATCCTTTGTCTCTTCAATGGTGGTGACAATAGCATCAAACTTTGAGGGTAAGACCCTCAATATTTTCTCCACAATCCTCCTATCTTCAATGGTTTCTCCATGAGTCCTCATCTGTGTGATCCGACCAATTACATGTGTGAAGAATGAGTCAATATTGTCTGACTCCTTCATGTTGAGATTCTCAAAATCTCTCCTCAGCAACTGTAGTTTTGTTTTCCTCACTTTCTCCATGCCTTGATAGTCTGTCTTGAGGTTTTGCCATTCTTCTCTGGATGTCTTAGCTTTTGCCATCCTTGGAAACACACTCTGGTCCACTGCTTGATACAACAACACACGGGCTTTTGAATCCTTTTTCCTATTGCTTTTCAGCAGATCTTTCTCTGCCTGAGTTAACTTATTAAACTCAGTTTCATCTGTTGGTTCATCAAAGCCATCTTCAACTATTTCCCATAAATCTTGAGAGGCAAACAGGGCTTTCATAGTTATTTCCCAGTAGTCATAGTTCTTCCCATTGAACTGTGGGAGCTGGGTGTTAAACATACCCACACCAGTGCTTGTGCTGGCCATTCCTTGCATCCTCAGCTATGCTTCTAAATCCTTGACTATGTATTTAAAAACAACTGACTGCTGCAATTTAAAGACTCCTCCTTTCAGCTTCTTTGTCACCTGCAAAGAGCCTAAGCCTGCTCTGATACCATTGTTGGGTATTTTTGTTCGCAATGGCAAATACCAAAACCAGAAAAATAAAACACAGAGGCAATGCTCTATTTTCTTTGCTCCGGGATCTTTTACACAGAGAAGTCTTTTAAAAATAATTACAGAGCACATAGTATTCCACCACCATAAAATGATTTCTATTCATAAAACAAAAACACTTACATATTCATCCTCTTTTACTCAGAGGGATTCGCCAAAACATTTTCACAAAAGTTACTCTGCCTCCTATGAAATTTTACACCACTGTGTGTAAATATTTCATTTACATTCACTGCTGTGTGAAAACAAAATTACAGAGTTTTACACATTTACCTTTTCACCTGTGTGAAACAATTCATGGATTTGAAACAAACTACCCTTGGTTTTCTTCATTTACTTCTCCTCCTTCTCCTGCACTGCTGTGCAATCTTTGCATTTCATTTACATTACAAACAAAAACATTTTTACTCTGCTGCTGCACTTTCCTTTTACATTACAAACCCAAAAAAAATCATGCACTTCTGTGTGTTCCTCCCCTGCAATACAAAATTTAATCTCTGGTCTCCATTCGCTGCTGCGAATCCTTGGTTTGCTGTGGACCCTCTGTTTTTTTTTTTTACTTGCTACCGCGAACTGAGGTTCACATCCTCCCGTGTGCAATACACAATTTTTTTTACATTGAAGTCAACTCTATTACCATACATTTCGAAAATAATAATAAAAAAAACTTACATTAAATTTATGCCCATACTCCATATTAACTCGCTGTATTGAGAACATTGAAAAACATTACCAAACATGTCATAACAATAAACATAGGGTATGGGTTATAATAATACACCATGCAGTATTTAATTTTCAACAGGCCCGTATGTACTTTGGAAAATTTATCGGCGGTGAACCTTTCCTTGAATCGAACGGCGGAGAGAGAACACTTTAATCGAACGGCGGAGGATGCATATCGGAAGACCTTTCTCACGGTACTTTACAACAAAGTTGCACTGTGGTAAATCAACGGTAGTAAATGCTGGAGGTCATCGGATGAGTGAAATCAATATCGGAGGGGGTGAGTTGACTGAGCGTTACCTTCCGAAAAGTGTCAGGTGATAATGTCACGGTAGTCCACATGTCTGCGTCGGAGCACCTTCGTACGGAAACCACTTTTGCCAAAGAGCGGTGCAATGGCTTCCTGGCGGTTTAGGTTTGCTGCTGGGTGGTTTTCTACGTGCGTTGACTGCTGACCCACGCAGTGAAATTATAATTTCAACAACACTTACTACTTACTGCGGTGGAAGCGATGCCTCGAGTACCATCGGAGGTGATTGTAGGTAAGAGAACATGTAAAGTGAGGGATATGGAGTCCAATATGTAGCATTGAGTATAGCTCAAACATTTCAACAAGTGTTGAGAATTCAAATACATCATTTGATGCAGTCCACCACAAGAACTAAATAAAATGTTGATTAAGATATGTAATCTCCCATGTGAGGAATGCACAGTTGCAAAAATTGTCCGTGTCATCCTTGTTTTTAGTGATTCAAGTCATTAAAATTGTCATGCCATATTAAAATTGTCATTAATGTAAATTTGTTTTAAAGAATCTATTGACATTTAGTTTGGCCAACTATTGTCACCAGTGTGACTCTATGTTGGAATTGGCCATTTCAACAATAGACAAATTTATTTGCAGAAATGCTTAACAACCACATATGATGAGGACATGATAATGAAGATGGCATTAGAGGATGGTTAGAGCTGCATCAAAGATTAAAGGATGGTGGACAACGAGTTAAAGTTTGTGTGAGTTTGTGGAATATACTCATGATCATGGTGCATTGAGTCACATATTGTAATTAGAGAAAATCTACATGTCATATACTGCTTTGTAATGGTTAGTTGCAGTCATTGAAATGTTTTATGTACCTTTTGTAAGACCCGGAGAGGTATGCCATACCCTTTGTTATGTGTTCCCTCTATTAGAGAGTTTTAACACCTTATAAGAGTGTGTCATGCATGATGGATACACTTGGGTGGCCCGTATTAGTTTTAGACTCCATGAGGTGAAATTTATATTTAGGAGGAGTTCATTGAGAGGTTGGCTGAACCATGTATGTGAAAGACTTCCTAATAGACTAGCAGTTACCCCTGCATTCTGGTAGATGGTTGTTCCTTTATATGGACATCGACAATTACATGAACAAGGTACACATGTAATTACAAGACTGGACCAGATATAGATCTTGCATATTGATATCGAGACAAGTGGTCATTAAGGGGGAGTGTTGGAAAATGTAATTCTTACTTGTCTAAGTTGCGACATTCTATGTAAAAGAATATGTTTCTATTCTATAAGAATGGTTTCCCTAATTTGATGTGTGATTGAAATATTCTCTCAATCAACTAATTATATATCCAAAATAGTTTCCCTTTCTTAAAACATTTTTTTTATATATGTAATATTATAGTTCATCATTAAAAATAACCTGCATTATCAAATTTTATCTTTTTATTTCATATCAATTAATATTAAAATTTAATTTTTTGACTATGATATGTATTCTAACCCCTTTTTCTTGGATTCATTTCCTTGTTTTTTCCCAGTCTTTCATAACCATTACAAACCACCAACAACATTCTTGAATTCAGCTCCACTCCCTTCATTATTTTTATTATTATTTAATCAATTAACTATATATAAAAACTCAAGTCTCCGTGCTTTTTCATATCATATCAAAAACTCATCTTAAATTAACAAAAAAAATAAACGGAAAGAGCACAACGAACCAGCAACGTTAAGGAATTAAGCTCCCCTCCTCTTCATAAATAAATAATAATAACTATTTATTTATTATATTTTTACACAGTCTAAATCTGTTACATTTTGATTGGTCTCCGAACATAAAAGATAAAATTTGGCGATCTAGTTGAATTGAGGGGATAATTTTTTTGCCGAAAGGAAAAGTTATTGTAATATGAAATATATATGAAGAAATGCAGGTGCAACTGCGGTTGGTTACCTATAGGATGTCACAAACGGTTGCCGCAAACGAGAGGACGTTGCGTTCGTTGTCATAGAATATTTGATAATTCTGCTGCTGGAAATTACCGAATATCGAAAGACCGCCTAGGTCACTGGTAATGGGTAGCATTGCAAGGCAGATGACGTCACTGTCAACAGCCAATAAGTAATTCTCCGGGGCCAAATTGTAATCTGCTCCCTTGAAATGGAATGTCATAGTAGGAAAACTTGGATTTGAGGAGCCCTGTTTGTTAAAGCAGAAATCCAGGCTAATGCTTGAGGCATTGGCCCGTGGGAGATCAACCGATGCCCTCAACGCTTCATTGACAGCGTTATAAGCAGTCTGTGGCAGAAAGCTGTAGGTGGTTCCAGTGTCAATGATAAGTCCACCAGAGCCATCAGGTTGAAGATCAAAGATACCAGCAGGGATACTCAATGATTGGCCACCAACGCTGATTCCCTCCAATGATAGATAATAGAATGATGGATTTGCGCTGCTTTGAATAATAGGAGTGGAACTGACTGTCATGGCATTCAAGCTAGCAGTGTGACCTAAAAACAGAGGGCTGGTTTTGGAGGGAGAATCAGTTACAGAAACCAAACAGTAAGAAAACCTATTTCCCAACGACTGGCCAAGCTGTGAGACCAAGGAGAGAGGTCCTCGTCCGAAGCCTACTACCCCACTTCCTTGCAAGCCAACTCCTCCATTGTCGTTGCCACAACCAAATGCAATAAGAGGAAGTGATTGAGAAGAAAATGCAAAGGTCTCGAATGAAAGAATGCCGCGGGTGAAGGACTGGTCAGCATAGGTATAGTTATATTTACAGGCTCCATTGTTGTTGCAAAGAAAGGCCGAAAGAGCCACGCACAAGGAGTCCGTGCAGGGGACTGTAATGTAAGTGGATGACCGCGAAGGATCATAGACTGGACTTGGTTGTTGATAGCAATTAATACAGGGCTTGCACTGGGCCCATATTAGATCACTCCCGGTGTCCAAAATTGCAGAAAACGATAATGGAGGCATACCAATTCCCATGTTGATAAGAAATTCTTCATTTCCTGCGCTTACTGGAGCCTGGATATCTGCAGTTTGAGCATCACCCTGAAATTTATTTCCAGACATGAACTGCAGCTTTTGAAGTCTCTCGTGACTGCGATGGACTGCTCGTTTCCAGCGCTCCGTGAATGTGACATTCGCTGAAGTAAATGAATCTGCACGCACAATATCTATTCTCAATCCATTTAGCGGTTGCACCGAATTTAACGCATGCAAGCAATCCACCAAATCAAAAATTACAGACAGCAATAACAAAGGAAAAAGGAAAAGAAGGTGACGTTTGCAGGTAACAGGAGATGCGGATACTGATTTTCTAGCCATAGCGATCGAGAAATAATATTTCGTAATGTAAACAGGAAGAGGATGAAGGGAGGACATGTTCTATTCCAATCGACGGCGTTGCATTGATATAGATTCGAGGTATCAAGTCAGTATCATCATCATGGTAGCCGGGAAGTTGTCCATACAACAATATGGATCATAAATTTATATCTTCCATCCAAGGAATAACATTGCAATTTGTAATGTAATCCACCCTAATGACGGCTCCATCAAATTTAGCCACTCAATTTGTTCTAGAATAGATCTCATAAATTGGGTCCCGCCTTTCTCACATAAACAAGGAACTTAATGCGAAATATTGCGGTATTTAACTAGTTGGCTTGGGCTGGAATTCTGGGATGGTGAGAGAAGGGTGAGATCAAGCGAACATTCTCTTCCAATCGGATTGTCCATACAATATCAAGTTGATCATTTTTTATAATTCACTGGTGGTTTGTTTTGTAAGCTCAATTTCAATGCATTTTGCTTCACTTATTATATAACCGTATATAAACCATAACTTATAAGTTAGGTTAAATGATGTTGAATATTTAAATGATATATATTTAATAAAGTTATATATTCTTTCCAACTTTAATTTTTTTTTTGAGGTCAATGCCAATCATGTCTTAATATATACTTGAATTAAGCCTACTCAAGTACACAATGGACTCCATTATGGATCTCACCCAATCGTTATGGGTCTCACCGAATAGGTCTCTGAAAGAAGCAGCCTTTTATTCATCCTCTTATTGGTGAGGGAATTGACATAGCATATGGCAATATAGGGTGAAAATTGTAAGACACATTGGAATAAGAATGACTTTTCAATTCATGGACTACCCTATTATAGTTGTGTGGAACAATGTATAAAATATCTATAAAATATGATCACATTATTATTATTTATGCTCCTAGTTCAACAATATTAGGATATGAATTAGGTTTTTTTGGTTTTGTTTTTTTTCCCTCTCGGTTTAAGAGTGAAATGTAGTAGTTGGCAACCAAAAAAATTCTCAAGAAAATAAAAAATATATATCATAGATTATGGTAATGGGAATCCTAAAAAGTTCTCAAAGATGACTAAAAACAAGTTTGGAGAATTTTAAGTTAGCAAGTTATTAGGTGCAAGGAATAAACACTATAATATTTGAAAAGTTTCATATAATAAATTTAAAGATGGCATATGTAAGTGGTTTTTATAAAGATAACATGAATTTAATTCTAAGTTGCAAGTTATTAGATGCAGGGAATAAACACTACAATATTTGAAAAGTTTCCTATAATAAATTTAAAGATGGCATATGTAAGTGTAAGTGGGTTGTTATAAAGACAATATTAATAAAATTCATGTGTATATATTTCTAGGTATAGGAGGAGTAGGCAAAGTTCATGATAGAAAAATATTTTAATTCACAAGATTGGATGTGTCATAATTGAATTTTTTTTTTGTTTATTTATGATCGGAAAATAACAATATTGCAAGTGATGCAAGGTTTCGGTAAAGTAAAATTTATATGTAGAACCATGGGTCTCTTTAATAATAAGATGTTTGGCTTCAAGAGGAGGTACACACAATTGATTATGTAAGAAAGTGTTTCAAACGTAAGAATCTAAAATGCACTTTTGTCTTACCTTCATCGAGAATGCAAGGCTTACTTGGCATGGCGAAAATATGTATAAGAAGCCTATTTTTTTTTACTCCACACATAAGAACTAACACAAATGTTGAGAATAGTGAGTGGAAAAATAGGAGGATTATCTATAAGGAAAACATTGCTTTCCCAACTCTTCCATTGACCAAACATAGTTCTCCATATTGATAGTTGCTAGTCATAGTTTTTTAGGTTCTAAACTATTGAAGTAATGCTTATTCCTTAAACAATGTTTTTTGACCGTTTGTGGCCCTAGGGTTACCATAAGCCCAACAAAATTGTACTTCTCATTTAGATATTTCCAATGAGCTACTATGCACCCCAAAAGGTAGACCATACTAAAAGTTCCACCCCCAGGAAGTTGACATATAAATTAACTACCCTGGGGTCTAGAATCCTCATAGCACCTTATCTCCTAGGGATAGGTTATTTTTCTCTTAGGTTACTACTATACGTTACAAGGTCATTTTTATCCTCTTGTAATGAAATCTTACAAATGAGCATAGTCAAGACCTTAAAATTTATAAATTAGCTACCACCATCCTAACTAGTTTATATTTATCTACAACATACAATCATTTCTTATTTCTTTCACTAACAAAATCTAAATTTCACTATCTTACTACATTTCTACAGTATTTCTCTATTCATATTTCCAGTCATATTGCCACCTTACATTTTATTCTCTATTAAATCTATATCAATGGTGTTGGTGGATTCACAATTATAATTAGAATGGGGTGGTGATGAATGGTTTTGTCATTGATGCCAATGTTGGCCTTGACCGCTCTTAATATATTCTTGTCACTGTGAAAATGACCCTCAAATATTCTTTCCTAACTCAATTTTGGAGCCTACGTGAACTATCATTCCAAGATATTTAGTGTCGGTGTGTTGCTTGATTAACTATCCTAGTGTTTTCCGTAAGTACCGTTTCCTCCTAAGTGAATATTTTCTAAGTGTCATCATCTTGACTTTAAGAGAACTTGTGTTATCTTATCCAAACATAGGTGAAGACATAACTTTTCTTAACTTAGTAAATAACTTTGTTAGACATGCATCTCACACACAAAAGTGAGAGAAAAGAACTATGCCTCAAGAAAAGCACACTCTAAGATGACGAAGGTTTGTGCCCTTCTTGAGCGCACTCCTTCGAGCTAAATAATTGTGCCCTAGTGGAGTGTACCCCGTCATGCTTAGTCAGTGCACCTAAATTTGAGCACAATCCTTCAACTCAAAGACTTGTTCCCTCCTTAACTCATGTATGTTTTTTTCTTGTCGCATGTGGGTGCACTCCTGGAAAATATGAGAAACACTTTACTTCACTCAACTAACTCATTCACTCGTCGACAATCAGTGAGCATGCATGAAATGGATTTTCATGTTATCTATTTATAATAAACCCAGTTAATCATTCTTGCACATAACCACTCTCATTTGGGTTAAGAGCAATTATTTGAATCAAGGAGCTCTCTGTCAACTTTCATTTCATGTAAGTTCTACAAGTTGAATATATTGCTTGCCTTTGATATTTTTGTTGTAGATATTGTTTTCCTTTCTAGTGTTTCACTTCTTTTCAGTTTCTTTGTTGGTGCTTTAGTTCATTCTTTCTACTACAAGTGTCAATTTGTTGTCACAGGTTGTGACTCTTCATATTCTAGTCATGATTACAACGAAATCTATAAGAACTTGTAGATCCTAACTCTTAGCATTCAAACCATTTTCTCTTATTGCTGGACTTATTCTTGAGTCATTTCAAGCTAGAGCAAACTTATGGAAGCGAATGGCTGAATTTCTCAAAAAATTACGCCCAAAAAGATAGATTTTCTCGTTGAGCACACTCCTTTGACACAAAGAATTATGTCCACCTTAAGAGCGCATGAGCGCACTTTGAACCCATGAGTGTTTTCTCCTTCGTGTTTCAATTATGCATCATGCACCCTTTTTTTCCACTTAAGCACATGAGCACACTAGGAAAGTCTGAAGCCTGACCCCTTTGGGCCTTCAGTGTGTGCCCTTATTCCCTCCTAGCCTCTATGAGTGCATGAGCATATCTCGAACCCACGAAGGAAGCTCCTTCATGCTTCAACAATGTGCCATGCACCATTGATGCTCTCTCTCTCTTGCTTTAGTGCATAAGCACACCTTGAAGGCATCTTGTGAGTCTTGATCTCCCTTTCTGCGCCAACAATGCGCCCTCCTTGTTTTGATGTAGACATCTTGCCTATGCAAGTAACCATGTCTCGTATTTGATAGGCTTATACTTTTAGCTATCCTTGATGACTTTATGAATGTGATCTAAAAAATTATTGCTTATAATAGAGAGCGTATTTTGTAAAGCTAATCTTTGTCTCCATGAGCATGTGTAGATGTTCTAGCTACTAGTCTTATTACTCTTTCATCATTTTTTGGAACAATGTTTGTAGAAATTTCACCTGTAGATCAAACTGGTAATGCAATGTACTAAAGCAAAACACACGATCTACTTCTACAAAACATTAAGCAGAAGCATAATCGAATTCATGAGCAACATCAAGTAGAAACATGCATAACTAATCAAGAGAAATAATCACACATAACACAAGATATATCCAGGGGAAAGCACCAACATAAAACCCAAACCATGTATTATCAATAAAGTGGAAATCCTCTTCACAATACAAAAAGAATTAGCTCAATAGCTGTCCTGCTCTCTCTGTACTCTTATGATCTTCAATCAGAAGATCCTCAGAGTACAGAGAGAGTAGGATAGCTATTGAGCTGATTCTTTTTGTATTGTGAAGAGGATTTCCACTTGATTGATAATACATGGTTGTGGTTTTATGCTGGTGCTTTCCCCTAGATATATCTTTTGTTATGTGTGATTATTTCTCTTGATCAGTTATGCATATTTCTACTTGATGTTGCTCATGAATTCGATTATGCTTCTGCTTCATGTTTTGTAGAAGTAGATCATGGGTTTTGCTTTAGTACATTGCATTACCAGTTTCATCTACAGGTGAAACTTCTACATGGTATCAAAGCTAGTTGATTTGTAGAAAAAGTTCTACATGGTATCAAAGCTAGCTGATTTGTAGGAAAAAATCTACAAAATTCTACATGGCATCGGAGCACAGGTGATCAAGCAAGAACAATATACTGAGAGGATATTTCAAAATTTTGAGTTTTGGGCCGAGAGTTTGTAGAGAAGATCTGAAAATTTCTGTACAAAATTTTTAGAAATAAATAGTAGATTTGGATTCCTTGCGGAAAAATACAGAAAATTCAAAAAAAATATTGGCTGAATTGGAGTTCAGATGAGGGAGATATCACTGATTTAAAATCAACTCTTTTTCTAGAAAATTTTGTGACGATGGGAAAGTGGAAATAGATTGGTGTGCTAGCGAGGAACCTGTATGCACTTGAGGTACAAGATGCATGCAAAGCCTTGAGGAGCAAGGCAAAGGTTAGATACTTGGTGGTTGAGAGGGAGAGTAAATTACCTCTCAACATGCAGAGCCAAAATAAGTCTTAGACAATTGTGGAGGAGCCATGATTGGTGTAGCAGCTTTAGGAGGTTGTGGAGCAGCCACAATAGGGGAAGTTGAGTGGAGATTGAGTAGAGACATATACTCATGCAGAGATCTCTAGTACGGGGAAACTTTGAGCCAGGTCGGCTGAGGGATCACATGCAACCATACCTCTAGGTAGGAGGTGGGGCGACATAGAGTGATCATCCCAAGGAGGAGGGGCAGGATCCTTGAGGCACCCAACTTCTCGGATGAGACCTTGCTACAAGAGACTCGATGTGGAGTAGTGAGAATTGACTGATTAGGTAGAGACAAATGCAAATGGAGTGGTAGAGAGAGCAACACTGCAGGGAATCCCATGATAGTGCATAGCTAGCAGGTTGCAACAATGTGAGAGGCACAAGTGTTTTGCACAGTGCTAGGTGGCACATAGAGGTGTGCAATGGTGTGAGATGCATGGAGATGTTGTAGTAGCACAGACGTTAGAGAGGGAGCACTTTTCATCAGCAGGTAGAGCTTCAGCATCAGAGTATGTTCGCAGCCCAACAGAGTGGTCAGTTGGGAGTGTTTTTGTTCCAAGTGTTGTTGAAGCAAGTGGATCGGGTAGATGTGTTGCATGCAGAACATTCCAGAGTTATAGGATCGGGTTTGAGAGAAAGCCTTTCTTGTTGAGAGGGAGTGTTGAAAAATGTGCAACAAGAAATGTTAAATTTAGAATGTGCTAAAAAAGACCTGCTACAAATAGCATGTCTAAAAATAGCAGTTTGGCTAGTGAGGTCATTGGCCACATTGGGTGAGAGGTGAAACTGCTAAAAATAGAAATTTCTAAAATTAGCATTTTTGGGTCCCTTTCTATTTATAGCAGTCCCTAGTCTATCTATAGGAAGTAAAATTAATTTTGGTCTTAACAACAGTTGGAAATATTAATTAATTATTCAGTTGAGTTAATTAGTTAAGGAAATTTGAATTTGAAGTCTTTTGTGAGCATGCACATGAGTTGTCCCATTGATTGAGGAATTTATCCTTAATTTCCTCCACTGATTGAGGGAATAAGTCTGAGTTCTATAATGTGAGAATCAGTTGACTTAGTTCTAGCTAGTCAAGTTCAGTTAGATTATTTTAACAAGTTTTTAAAATAATAAAATATAGTTTGTTAATGCTTGCATGCATGTGACAACTATTATTTTAGATAACTGAGAATTCACTCATGGATAATTGTTGCATGTCAGTTCTGTCAGAGAATCAGTTGAGATCAGATGTGGGACAATGTACTATTAGATTCTTAGATATTTCTAGTAAGTATTCCTTGCATGGAGAAGGATCTATTATAGGAGATTGGAGGACTTGTGGCCTATATATTGAGACCTAGGTAGTCCATGATTTTCATCTTCTGATTGAAGATCACCAGAGTACAGAGAGAGCGACATAGCTTTTGAGCTGATTCTTTTTGTATATTGTTGAGGATTTCCACTTGATTGATAATAAATGGCTGGGGTTTTATGCTGGTGATTTCCCCTAGATATATCTTGTGTTATGTGTGTTTGATTTCTCCATATTAGTTATATGTGTTCTTATGGATGTTGCTCATGGTTGATTAAGCTTCTGCTAAAATGTTTGTAGAAGTAGATCAAGTGTTTTTTTTTAGTACATTGCATTACCAGGTTGATCTATAGGTGGGAAATTTCTACATGGTATCAGAGCTAGCTGATTTATAGAAAAAGTTCGACATGGTATCAAATCTAGCTAATTTGTAGGAAAAATTCTACAAAATTCTACAATGTCTCTTGCTACCCATTGAGTGGCCCCAAAAGAAGCTTTAGAAGTAAGCATTGAAGAAGTAGTAAAAGTTACAAATACTACCATTCATATTCTTATATATACACAATGCTTCATAGAAAAATCTATTGAGGTCACGTGGAAATATATTAAAGACACATTAATGCATAAGTCATTCCTTGAATATTTGGAAGATAAGGAAGCATACATCAACATTAAGTGGTCGAGGATATACATGATTGCATGCAGGTTTCCAACTATACCTTGTGCATAGGAAATTGAATGGATTCCATCACATGTGGATGATTCATATCTGCTGCTTCATAGTGAAAGTTGTGATAAGCTTCCCACCTCATATGGTCAGGACATGCAGAGTTATTACAATATCCTAAAGCACACAAATTATGAAAAAAACAAATTTTAAACTAGACAGACCAATCTCGACACATGCGCTTGGTGTTGAGAGCTTTACAAATTCTAACATTGTTCATCTGTAGTTTACCCAACTAGGATTCTTAGGGAGGTGTACCAGTACCTTATTTATATGTGTTGTAGGTTGCCTGGATGAAATAAAGTTTAATTATTTGAAGAGGATTGGATATTTATACTCAACTTGGTTGTTACCTATGGAGAAATATTTAATAGGACATATATACTTTCTTTTGAGTTCTAGTGTCATGTTATGCATGCTAAAGCATCTCTAAAGGAAAACCAGGCACTAGAGTTTTATATGTCAATTTTTTTGTTAGATGGGATATGTGCATAGTATTTATTCCTAAGGATGTATCATAACTGGACCTCACGAGAGAAGTTTCCAGTTTACTTCCATTACATGGTGATATTAGATTTGAGTTTTAGAGGGGTATATGAGAGATTGGCAAAGCATTTCTTCGTAGTCATATTTTAGATGATATATGAGATCAACCCTCCTTACATGACTGACTAGGTGAAGGATTCATTACATAATATCACAGATTAGTTTTTTTTGCCATAAGGTACATATAGATGTTTTGGATATCATACCTCTCCTTACAATATGTCACGATATGTGACTAACAATTTGGTCATGAAATAAGTTTCTTATCAATTGAATAAAGGGTTATCAAGAGTTCTTTAGAAAAGGAGGAAGGCCCCTAGGCCCACTTTTCCTTTGAGGATCAGAATGTATGAGCTAAAGTGCCACAAGGAGGCAAATGTAAAAATACAAGAATGAGAATGCTTTCGCTTTGCAGTCAAGGAATTTCATGGGTATAACCACAAAAGAGTGTGGAAGAAACATTATGACAAGCTTGGATTTTCTTGGGGATCTACATCAATGACTACTATAGAAGATGAAAAAGTGAAGAATTGGTACAATGCACTAAGAAAGAAACACCCAGGAATTCAAGTTTATACGCTCCAAGTTCCACCATCTCAAGATGTACAGGTACAAGAGACACCACAAGCAATTACTCAAGTAAGGTTTTCAACTCCCAAGAAAAGGATCACACATGATCCAATGACATAAAGTAGCTAGAAATGGAAAGTTAATACATTGAATACGGGAGCTATTGAAGCTGAACAAGAAAATAAATAATTAGAGGAAAATATGTAACAAGAAGAAGAGGAGAAGAGGGAACAATATGAATTGTAATAAAATAAACAAGAAGAAGAAGAAAAAAGGAGAGTGGAAAAACAACAGTAAAGGCAGTCATAGGAGGATGAAGTAACACAGAGGCAGGAAGAAGAATAGATGAATCAAGAAATTGAAGAATAATTGGAGGAAGATGATGCCATCCAATGTCACATATATGATAAACCATATTCTTTGATGGAACCTTCTCTTAGAGTTTTCCACCTCCCATTTGATGTGTTGGGAATCATCCCTCCACCAGAAGACAAAGTCATGCATGTATGTAATGTCAAATTTGATCACCTCAAGAAGATGATCATGCAACAGAGGTGACGATTCTTCTTGAATGATCCTCAGAATTCAATCTTTGTGTCCACATAAAAGGTGATAACTGCAAACACTATTTTGAATGAGAATGCACAATGGAGCAAAGAGTTAGTTGTAGTAAAGCAATAGGTGGAACATCTTGCAGTAGAAAACTAGTGACTATCTTCCCAAAAATTCAACACATCAGAATGGCAGTCAGCCATATAGGATAATTGGGGCTAATGGAGGATAGCATGGCACAATTGTATGATGAAATGATACTTCATTAAGTAGTGGCACCCCTTGTTGGTATACAAAAGAAAGCACAAGAATTCTTAAGGCTCCTAAAGGTGGTAAACAAAGTTTTTGATCAAATCAAGGAATGGGCTATCAACTATCCAAATGTTTTGTAACAATTGGTTAAAAAGGACACGATTTCCACTAAAGTAGACAAAGTACAACTGGGATTCCACCATCAGAATTATATTCATCTTGGAGAACAATCGACTAATACAATTATATCTTATATTTGATTACACAATGGTTTATATTTTGTAGCACATAAACATGGGATGCATTCCATGGGATCACTTGGAGACATAAGAGGTAGGGAAATCATCATACAAGAATTGAGACAATACTTTGAGAAAATCAAGCAAACATCAAAACAAGAATGCTTGGAGATCAATAAAGACATTATTCTATAGTATGCCATTGCACCAACTAAAGATTACATGAAACTATCATGGCTATGGAATAATGTACAATCAAGCTCCAAATCTGAATTGACAGAAACACTGGAGGTGAAGATGTCATTTAGAGTGGACATGCCAATCAGGATCAAAGTCATTGTTATAGAATTTAGAGCATGGAATACATATATTACCCATGATCTCCATGAAGAAGGAAATGATTATCTATTTGAAAGCATTGTTGTCCTCTTAGAATTTTTTTCCTATATAGCCATTGTCTTATATGTATCTTATATTTTGTAAAGATTTTAATGTAATGAAGTCTAAGGGACACATGTGGAATGTAAAAGGTCATGTATAGAATGTGAAGGGTTATATGGAAGCCCATAGGTCGTAGAAGTTGAAAAGCCATGAGGAAGCCCAAAAGTCATTGTCATTTCCTATAAATAGTTCCTCATTACTCAAGTAAATGGCTTGGATTCTTAGAGTTTGGCCTTGGATTCTCTTGTATTGCATAGGAGGTAAATCATTCTTTGGAGAAGCAAGTTATGGTTTCATGTTCCACTATTGGATCTAGTGTTTCATCTACGTAATAGTGTACCTAGAACCTTTCATTCATAATCAAAAGCTCCTCGAGCCAACACTTATTCATGTATGTATTGTGAATCTAGTAAGACTATTCTTGATATTTTTGCAGTACATGTTGGCATAATACATACTAAGACTAATGAACTATTTTTCTACTCACATATGGACATTGTTGAATGAGTGTTGTTATGATTTTATGGTTGTTGTTTATCTTGTGAACTAATTTGCAGGTAAATCAACAAGACCTTATCTTCCACTCTTGGGTCTCTTTTAGGATAGTACTATTACTTCCCTAATTGGGGGCTCATTCCCCTTTATGAGATGTTGAGGTTTCCTATCCATTCTACATTTGATGTCACACAATGCTTACATACTTGGTGCCCCAAAGAGGTGTTTGTGATCTCTTGCATATGTGTTGTAACCAAGGCACACCTCTAAGACATTTGCAATGGTAGTTAGACCATATAGCCAGATGGGACTCCTACACCAAATGGTGTGAGGTCTAATTGTGACCTCACATTAGGGAAATCTCCTTTATGTTGGTGGTATCCAACACCGTTAACATTTTTGTGCTAAAAGGAGGGAAAGATGAAAAGCTAATCCCATGAAGTCTGCTTGTATATCTGACCTCAAATGGCTTCATCCCATATCATATTACTTAGGTGTTTTTCCCAAGCTTTAGGTATTTCAATCCCCGTGGAATTTCTACATAAATTTTCACATTTAAAATTTGATGGAAAGGATATAACAACCATCCTTGATTACATTATTCATTTTGTTCCATTTTCTTTTAAGTGGTGTTTATTTTGAAGAAATCCTCACAAGGTTTTTCAACCTTAGATTGTATGGTCATGCTAAGAAATGGTGTTATAATGTGCCTACTACTTCTATCTCTTCCTTTAAGAAATTAGTTAATGAGCTTCATCCTGTTTTCGAAAAGTATGAATATCAAAATGTTATGAATGAAATAAATATCCCTAGAATGAAATCAAATGAATCTCTTGAGAAAGTTGTTAACTAGTTCCTTCATTTCTGCTATGAATTTCTAGATGAGGATGTGGATTGGAAATTTTTGGATGAAAAGTTTTATTTCTTAGTCAGGATTTCTGAAAAATATTTTGAATCAAATTAATCATGCACTCATGTTCAAAAGGAATTTCAAAGTCACAAAGAAGAATGAAATGTTTCCTTTTATTCCTTGTCCCCATCCCTTTGACGTTCCATTTTTTTAGACTATGCTGATCAATAAGTCGAAAGATCAATTTTTAGATGAGGAAATAAATTTTCCTTCCAATCTTTCCCTAAATGATGATTTACCTCATCCTATTAATCAATCATATTTGAATCTTGATAATCCCCTTGTCGATCCTAAACCCATTAATCAAGTTGAATCCTTGAACCACCACCATCCCGATCATTTCCTTTTTTTGAATTGTGTGGTGATGATCATTCAAGTCTCATGGATGAAATTTTGTTCCCACAGGAACATTCAAATTTGGAGAAGTTTCAAATGGAGTTTGATGTGATTATTGAATATTTCCTATCAGGTATATCTCCTTTTGTTTAAGAAGATGATATGCTTATTATTGAATATTTTTGTTGTAATATTGAGAATCTATATGATGAACCTCAATTACCTTATGAATATTGCAATTTGAATGATGATTATTGTCTATACAAGCAACTGATGTGCTTTCTTAGTATAAATTTCAATATTTTCAGAGTTCAAAATCAAGTCAAGTGAACAGGACCCTTCTTCCTATACTGATGGGTATGTTAGGGTTCTATTACCTCGATGTTACTTCTGATTTTGGTCAATATAATATTTTCTCATAGGTTAATGTCATTGATGTCATTTTATGGGATGTTGAGTTTCCCTTGAAGGATTATTATTTTCTACACATTCAATTTTTAAACCCTCAATGTAGAAAGTTTAATCATGCTTCTAAATTTCAATTGCTACACCCCCTTCATGTAGACAATGTGGAAACAAAGAGTGATTATAATGATTGTCAATTCCTTCGATTTTTCATCTCTTCTACATCACCCATCGAAAAGTTCAACTTGCATGGCAACACGGATTGTGATCAATCAATTGATATTGATTATAACATGGATTTGTCTTTGGTTAATATTTCTTATCAAATTGTTTCAAAATGTTGTTTTGATGATCATGGCATTTTCTTTCATGCATTCAATCAAATCTTGTATAGTTGTGAACTTGGGAAATGTTGTTGTTATGGAGTTCTTTGCTTGATAGATTGTTTCTGGGAAACTAGTATTCCTAAAGAATGCTATCCCTCTAGGTTTGGCAGCTACCCTAGAAACAATAGTTTAAAGAAATTCAATGATTTCTTCTATGTGTAACAGATAAGAGAAAGATAATGGAACCAACCTGGAACTTCCACTTAATCCCTTGCATGATCTCTCTCCCCTTTGACAGAGCCTGCAATTCCTCCCTGTACTTAACACGTTTGGAGAGTACTTGCACAAGTACAACAACAAAGAACCATCAAGCATCGTGATCTATTACAACATAAACATTATAGAACGAAATATGTAATGAACAAATGATAGCATTCACAAATGATAACATTCACAATTGCACAATCATATGGAAGAAAACTTGAAGAACTTTATTAATAGAAGGGAGAATTACAACCCAGTTGTCTGATCCAGCATCATCCTCTTAGCTTCAATCCTTCTTCACCTCATGAAATAGCAAGATCACTCCAACAATAAAATGCTCTTTCCTCAATTACAAACTATCAACACTTCCTTGCAATTCACAATATTCCAGCCTCCAGATCTCTTAGATGAGGGATCTATTTATAGATGTGTGCAAGGGTGTGAGTCATCCATGGGATTTGAATAGTGTCATTCCACTTGTTGCAATGGGTTCCACAAGAGAAGGGATTGGAAATTTCTTAGATCCCTTATTCATCCTTGGGCAAATTCAGAGAGGCAAGTGGCATAAGATAAATTTCAGGAAGATTTCATGAATAACCAATTGACAAATGTCCTAGACATTTGTCCATCCTTGCCCATCATACCCTGTAGAAGGCCTAAGTAGTATGCATCACACCCTAGTAGTGTACCATTTAGTATGCATCACACTTTACCAGTGGAGCAATCAGTATGGTTCAATTTAGGCAGTTTCTGGATGGTTTCTAAGATGGAACTTTTGGGGAATGATGTATTTAGATGACTATGTTCCTTTAGGGTATGAAACAACTCTTTTATGGGTTGATGAGCCCTAATACATCAACATATAATTTTGGGTTTGATGTGCCCAAATATGTCTATAACATTTGCCCCTTAAAGTATGAAGTCGTAAATATTGATGTCGGGTGAAATTCTTTATCATGAGGATCCAAAGTTTCGAATTGGAAGGTGACCTACATAAGTTACAATACTATACATCATCATAAATAATTTTCATGATCTAGATGAGGGAGGCATTCCCATGCTTAACTTTATAAATTCATTTCATGTACATAGATCAGATAGCTGTCTGTAGATACAGACTGGTGAATCTTCAGATAGAGAGTCATCATCCATGGTTAGGATGACCATCTGTGGAGAGCCTTTGTACGTTTGATGTTTTTATATTCCTGAATATATCGCAGCCCAGATGGATGAAACTAGATCTGGTGTCTTCAAACTCGTCCAATCTTCACTCGATGTACAAGTCAATCCATGTGAAGAGATGTTCTGAAGTCAAACATGGAAAGACATCACCTGATTACCAGCCAATGGCGTGATCTGTTAACAGAAATGAGAGGAATCGCTAATAATGATAATGACCCCCAAGGTATAACAGTAAAATTCACGTGGTGTGAATACATGATCTGATGTCAAACACCACCCAAAACCTTCTGGTTGAAGGCCATTGACGTCAAACTGTCGCTGGAAGTGAGAAAATTGCCTTTGATGTATGCAAGCTCCAAAGCACTAAAAGGGTTGTTTCTAAGTCAACTTCTTGGATAATGAGCTGATGTCAAAAAGAAGTGAATCGTCATAGGAGGGCCCTGATGTTTCCCACATTTACGACATGAAATGAAGCAAACGATTTTCTGGAGGTGAAAAATGAACTGAGGACACAAGGTTCAGGAATGGCGGTCATGAAAAAATTAAGGTTGGAAGTATTGTAGTGGATGAGACATTAATTGGATGGTGATTTCTCAACTGAATGACTTCTCTTGAACATGTCAGCAACACTGAGATGAATTGGTAGCATTAACCCTAGAAGATGGGTGGTATGAAAGACCAATGGTGAGATGATCAGTGAACGAAATAACCCAACCCAACTCAATAATGGTGATGAAGTGAAAGTTTCATGTTCAAGAGAAACTTGCTACCATAAATTCTTCAAGTTTCTTCCCCTTTTTCCCCAGTCATTGCTGGCCAGTACCTCTTTATTTTTGTCAACCTTGAGGAGGATAACATATTCTTGTTCTATAATTTTCCCTTCGGGCAAACCTGTCGCTATTTAATGTTTTAATGAGTCTAGCGATAGTGAAACTCGGTCTCGTTTAGATAGACAAGTTTGTCGCTATTGTATTAATAAGTTTAATGACAAGGATAACTCGGTCCTTTTCATATTTAGAGAGTTTGAAAATGGGATGAAAAGAAAACTCCATAAGTTCTTTTTTGTAAAGTAATCCCCTAGGTCCAAAAAAGGATAAAATAATATAGGATGGATGACATTTCCAATGCTTTAATGAGCTGGAAAGGACAACCGCTCGACAATATTTTCATATTTAACGAGTCTGAAAATGGTTTAAATAGGACTCTATTTTGAGGAACGAGTGGTGTCTAGGGTAGCAACTGGTTTTGGTGATGTTGGAACTTCTCAAAACACATTAATTTCTGTGAAGAGGCTAGCTAATAAGACCACTCATTGTGACTGTTCTCAAAAAAGGGTAAAACAACCAAGTGGAAGCATATGATTGGCCGAAGGGATGGTGGTGATGGGATGTACACAACCAAGTTTCAAAAGGCTGATAGAATGGTAATCACAAAGGTTAATTACTTGTAAATGGGTCCATTTTTTGAGAAGATTGAACCATGGGGAACTATGCTAGGATTCAGTTTCATTTTTACAAAAGCTTGAAACAAAAAACTATGCTTGGATTCAATTTGATTTTTCCACAAGCTCGAAATGGAAAAACTATGTTTGAATTCAGTTTCATTTTTACACAGGCTCAAAACGAAAAAAAATATGCTTGTATTGGTTTGCATGCCCCCAGCATGATCTAGTTGAGTCTCTTGTAACTAGATGGAAGTCACTGCAGTGAAGTAGGACAGTTATCCAACACCTATTTGTCTTTGTTCATATAGACAAAGGTGAATGGTGTGATAGACCAATCACATAACCTATAGGGTAACCTATCTTTACAACTAGGTGCATGCCCCCCAAGCTTCATTACACTCACCAGACTACTCAGGGTTTTCAGGTCGATGGAATGAAGGTTCAAGTGATACCGTTGATGTAAATGGACCGTTTAGGGATGATGATTGACTTGGAGCTATGTTTGGACCGGGAAATCAAAGTTGGTCAACGGTGATAATCTTGCCTTCATGCAGGAAATGTATCACTTAGAAGAGTGTTGAAACAATAGCTTCCATGTTATAAACACAGTTACACCCAAGAAGTAAATTGTAATCCAACGGTCCTGGGACTACCATCATGTGCAAATGAATGGTTTTCCCTCCCAAAGTAATAGGTAACTTAGGAAGGGTCCCTAACGGTTGACTTGTTCCTTTGTTAAAGCTTAATAGATTCTATGTAACACGCATAAGTGGTGGCAAACCAAGCGCTTTCCAAGTAGTTGAGGAAAGGATACTCATTGTGCACCTTCATCTATAATAGTGCTAGACATTATCCTTTTACAAACTTGTACTATGATTCGGAAAGGTACATAAGAAGGAAGGCGCAATTTTTCCAATCAATCCCAATCAAAGGAAGTGAGTAGACTACTTGGAGGGGTTATCGAAGGAACAGGAGAATTGACCCCTTGTGTTATGAGAACTAGAAGACTTTCCTCCTGTCTTGATGGAACAAGCAGATTTCCACCAAGGTCATTAGAATCCGAAGTAACAAGAAGAACTTGAATGGTATCATTTTCACTCTCTTCGGGAAAGGTAGGATTAGCTGAAGGTGAAATTGGGTCAACTATTACCTCGACCTGTTGACTTTGGTTAGGTATGGAGTCATAAGATTTGCTTTTAGAGAGAGTGGTTTCAACCGACGGTTGATTTAAGTCAGTTGATTTTTCAACTAGTGAAGGACTTAGGGAGAGTTTCCTGTAACCATATGGAAGTCGCTACAGTGAAGTAGGATGATTATCCAACACTCTTTTGGCTTCATCCAAAAAGGGACAAAGGTGAAGGTAATGGTTACCTTCACATAACCTACATGGAATCCTGACCTTTCCCTTCTATCCACAAACTTTACTATCACTAGTTAATGGTGTGTTACCAACATGATCTCTAGAGGTTGATGACACCCAATGGTGTGAACGGGAAGACCATTCTTTTAGGATCCAAGGAAAGTAAGGACAATCTCGATGAAAATGGTCTCCCGCACAAATTATGCATGGATATTTGGCTTTGGGAAGTTTAATGGATGGATTTTCATCAGATGATGCATTCAAAGCAATGATTGCTTGGTTTCCCCTTTTTTGAATTGGCTTCTTCTTCTTCTCCTTCCCTTTCTTCTTCTTCTCAGCCACCTGGTTACTACTATCACTACTTCCACCAAGTGAAGAGGAAGAAGGGGAGGGAGAAAAAAATGAGGAAGAAGGTGAAGGGTCAACTTCAAGATCAACTGGAGGTTGATTTTGTTCAGTTGAAGGTGTACTCCCATTTTGAACCAAAGAGTTTGAAAACAGCCATACTAGCAGGCAAATGGTAAGTCCTGGAAGGGATAATGTAGCCATATAAGGAGCACCAATATTTTTGAAGGAAGGAAAAGGACTAGGATTCCCTTCAAAAGGGATTCCTTGATTGGTGGAGTCTAGATTTGTCTCCATATATCTCAGCCTAAGATTAACTAAGGAACTTGGATGTTACTTCCAACTGAATTAGTTTTAATGATGCTTTGACACAACTTTTCTTTTTCAGTTTTTAAGAGTTGAGAAAAAGCTAAAGATGACTCTAGTCTCCTTCGATTTTTAATGATCCTAAAAGGACAAGTGCTCAGATGGACCTTTTCTTTTAAGGGGTCGAAAAGGAATGAAAGTAACTACTCTGGAAAATCTAGATAGAGGGATTACCAAGCCAATCACAAAACTGCAATATACACCTTGGTGATAAATTAAAAAGAAATTATCAAGGACTTATGTACAATAGTCAATCTTCCCAAATGCTTTGTTCAGTGCATTGCGATCAATAAGGTGGCAGACTCGATTTCCTATGGATAAAGGATTTAAGCCTACTGTGGTCTCCCAATATATATGTGATGATACGGGGAGCACAGGCCCATTCTAGCACTTGTCGTATCAGGAAGGAGGAATCACCCAACCTTCAATGGAAACAATAGCCTCTAGTTTTAATGATGCTAAAACACGTCTCTAGCCTAGACCTCTAGATATGTTCCATTAAGTTCCAAAGCGTTGTGAGATTAATTGAAATTCATTTTAAAGTTGATCTTGTTTAGAGTTTGCCTTTAAATGGTTCATCATGTGATGATAATCTGAAGTTCCTAAGATGCAATCTACAATGATAAACAATCTTTGTTTATTTTGAGCAATGAAAATCCTAGCTACCAGGGAAAGAAAATTACAGTGCTTTTAAACAAAGAGCAAAGAGCACACACTAGTGCATTTCCCTAAATCATATTTTCGCACACAAACCAAAAAAATGCTAAATTAAAATGCATGTATTTTTTTTCATTCTCCTTAATGTGAAAAATGCCAAAAAGGAAAACTAAATGCAGCAAAGATCTGAAATATTTTACTCAAAATGACAGTTTCGAGAAATTCTTCTTCAAAAGAGAAAGGAAGACTCAACGACACTTTTCAATTTTGAATAAAAATTCTTTCGACACTTCGAATATAAACAAATAAAACCAAATATATGAATAAAATTTCAATCGATTATCTAGGGAAGGAAGAATTCATGGCACTTCTCTTTTCGACACAAAGCAACAATTACGACACTTTTTGTATCAAAGCAACAAATCGACTTAAGCAACTTTTCAGCAAAGGATTGTAAATGATGAAAAAACACACGAAAAAAACTCACTAATCCTAATGTAATTGAGGCTGATTTAAGTGATGTATGTAAGCTTCAATAAAGAGGTATTGTTCATATGCAGCAAAACAACTAAACAAAATTGAAAACAAGGTCAAAAACCCTCAATTTCTAGCATGGAAAAAGAGTTCAATCAGTCATCGCACCAAGGCTTCATAGAAATAGAGATGCATCACACTTACTACACTCAAGAGGTGCGATGCATACTAAGTTATAGTGGAAGACAGTGCGATGGTCCAGGGAGCGCAACTGAAATGGGTTTTGGCTCAGATGTGCAGTTGGTTTCAGTGAGTTAAACTGGGCTTTGATGAACAGTAAAGAGCAAAGTATGAAGGAATATCTTGAGAGGTTACTGAGCTACCAAAAATGGTATTTAGTTGTGCTTGCAATTCAAATGTTTAATTCATAAACTAAACCAGAGATTGACTAAAGCAACATTCATCTACTATGCAATTGCAGAGAAAGTAGTTCGAAGGCTACGTGGCTGACTTCAGAATCTATCTATAGTTTATAAAACAAACAGTAACAACAAACAAACATATGATCGTCCCCATTGGAGTCACCAATTTGTTTAAGGGAAAACTAGTAATCCTAAAGAATGCTAGCCCTCTAGGTTTGACAGCTACCTTAGAAACAACATCTTAAAGCAATTCAATGATTTCTTCTATGTGTAATAGATAAGAGAAAGATAATGGAACCAACCTGGAAATTCTACTTAATCCCTTGCTTGATGTCTCTCCCCTTTGACAAAACTTGCAACTCCTCCCTATACTTAACACGCTTGGAGAGTACCTGCACAAGTACAACAACAAAGAACCGTCAAGGCATAGTGATCTATTACAACATAAACATTACAGAATCAGATATATAATGAAAAAATGATAGCATTCACAAATGATAACTTTCACAATTGCACAATCATATGGAAGAAAACTTGAGGAACTTTATTAATAGAAGGGAGAATTACAACCCAGTTGTCTGATCCAGCATCATCCTCCCCACTTCAATCCTTCTTCACCTCATGAAATAGCAATATCACTCCAACAATACAATGCTCTTTCCTCAATTACAAACTATCAACACTTCCTTGCAATTCACAATATTCCAGCCTCCAGATCTCTTAGATGAGGGATACATTTATAGATGTGTGCAAGGGTGTGAGTCATCCATGGGGTTTGATTAGTGTCATTCCACTTGTTGCAATGGGTTCCACAAGAGAAGGGATTGGAGATTTCTTAGATCCCTTATTCATCCTTGGGCGAATTCAGAGAGGCAAGTGGCATAGGATAAATTTCTGGAAGATTTCATGAATAATCAATTAACAAATGTCCTAGACATTTGTCCATCCTTGCCCATCATACCCTGTAGAAGGCCTAAGTAGTATGCATCGCACCCTGGTAGTGTACCATTTAGTATGCATCACACTTTATCAGTGGAGCAATCAGTATGGTTCAATTTAGGCAGTTTCTAGATGGTTTCTAAGATGGAACTTTTGGGGAATGATGTATTTAGATGACTATGTTTCTTTAGGGTATGAAACAACTCTTTTAGGGGTTGATGATCCCTAATACATCAACATATAATTTTGGGGTTGATGTGCCCAAATATGTCTATAACATAGATCAGTCAAGTATGTCACACCATTATTCTTACACTTTTTTCCTTTACCTGTTAGTGGAGATGTTTTGGCTGTTTATCTTTTGTACTACATTGTATCTTACTTTTATTTTACATGCACATATCTTTCAACTCAAAAGTTGAGAGGATATTTTTTGGTTGCATTGGAAGTTCCTTTTCACTGAACCTGGCCTTATACATGTTATCTAAGCATAGGATATGTTGCATTTAGTTAGGTGCATTGCATTCCTATTTTACATTTTCATTGTCTTTTTCAGTTCAAATAGTTCTTGTATAAAGTTGATTTTTAGATTCAAGACAATATGGCTAGTCTTAGGTGAAAGGCAAGTTGTGGTAACATGAAATCCTTGACTAATCTGTTACCTAACTCTTTGATATTTTTATTTCTTTAAATTCAATAATTTTTGGATGTAAAATATGATCCTTTCAACCAGAAAACTATAAGTTGAACCCTGATGCCCTTATCTATTTAGGATTCTCATTCCTACTCTTGGTTTTGTTTATGAATGATGTTCCTCCTGTTTATCTATTTTAGCATGGAAAGATAAGGGGAAAATATTTAGCGGGATAACTATCAAATGCCTATAAACTCTAAAGGAGAAACCTCCTCTACTCTCAATAACCCAGGATCCATCTTCCACCCCATTGAAAAAAATAATAATAAGTTTCTAAGAATAGATTCATTAAAAAAAGAAATAAATGGTGAAATTAGGGAAAGGCTTCATGCACAGGGAGGTGAAGCAAGCGACTTCGTTGGGGTATTTTCTAGGCTCATTGGCTGCAAAGAAATTCTTGTGTTCCTAAAGTGACTCTGTTGGGGTACTATCCATGTTTATTGGTAGTAGAGAAATACTAGATATGTAAACTCATACTCAACTTAGTTTTGACTCTCAATTTTATATTACCGCTATTGTCATTGAAACTATATGGCTTTCTTTATGTTGTTTTATGTCAATTAATGGAGCAGGGATGACTATATCTTTAATTGGCTAGAATTGGGAGTTGATGTGAGTCATTGATTGAATCAATACTTCTTGGCAAATTGAGACATCATGCATAAAAAAAAACCAAAAAAGAGAAGTTGGGATTCTTCAAGTGTATCACTAAGTGTTGTCACTGTGACAACAACCCTCCAATTTTTTTCCTAACTCAATTTCGAAGCCTACATGAATTATTGTTCCATGATATTTAGTGTCATCACATTGTTTGGTTAACTATGCCAATGTTTTGCCTGAGTGTCGTTTCATCCTAAGTCAATGCTTTCTAAGTGTCCTCACCTTGTCTTTAAGAGTGCTTGTATTATCTTATCCAAATATAGGTGAATACATAACTTTTCTTTACTTGGTAACTAGTTTTTCTTGACATGCATCTCACACACAAAAGTGAGATAAAATCACTCTCCTTGAGAAAAATCCCACTCCAAGATAACGAAGATTTGTTCCCTTCTTGAGTGCACTCCTTCGGGATGAACAATTGCACCCTAGTGTAGCACAACCTTTGATGCTCAATCAGTGTGCCATCCTTCGAGGACACCCCTTTGACTCAAAGACTTACACCTCTTCAACTCATCCATGCACATTTCTTATTACATGTGGGTTCACTCCTAGTAAATAGGAGCCCCACTTTACTTCACTAAACTAACTTAATCACTATTGACAAGTGGTGAGCATGCATGAAACAAATTTGCATGTAATTTCTTTATAATCAACCTAGTTAATCATTCTTGCACATAATCACGCTCATCTGGGCTAAGTGCACTTCTTTGGATCAAGGATCTCTTTGTCAACTTTCATTCCAAGTAAGTTTTGCATGTTGAATCTATTGCTAGCCTTTGATATTTTTTTTGTCTATCTCAGTTTCCTTATTGGTGTTTCACTTCTTTTTGTTTTCTTTGCTAGAATTTCGTTCATTATTTCTAGTACAAGTGTCAATTTCCTTTTGTACATTGTGCCTCTTCACATTGTGTAACTCTTCATATTATAGTCATGATTGTGAAGAAATCTACAATAAATTGTAGATCCTTCCTCTCAACATTCAAATCATTTTATCTTGTTATTGGACTTCTTATTGATTCATTTCAACTAGAGGACACTTTTGGAAGCGAAGGATTGATTGTCTCAATTTTTTTTTCCTAGAAAGACAAGTTCTACCTTTGAGTGCAGTCCTTGGACATGACAAACTATGCCCTCCTTGAAAAAATGAGTGTACCCTTAACCCATAAGTGTTTTCTTTGTCATGCCTTGAATGTGAAAACTATGCCCTCTTTTTTCCTCTTGAGCGAATGAGCGCACTCGAAAGACCTATAGCCTGACCTCTTTGTCCCTTCAATATGATCCCTTGCACCCTGTCAACCTCCTTGAGCATATGATTGCATCTCAAAGCCATGAATGAACATCATTGGTGTTGTGATAGTGTTCCCTACACCCTTGATTCTCTCACTCCATTACTTGACTACATGAGCGCACCTTCAAGGCATCTAATGAGTGTTGATCTCTCTTAATGCCATGACAATGCGCCCTCCTTATTTTGATGTAGATTTATTTCATGTACAAGTAACCATGTTCTATCTTCGAGGGCTAATACTTTCAACTATCCTTGATGACTATATGAACATGATCTACAAAGTTACTACTTGTAATACAGAGAGGATTTCATAAACCCAATATTTTCACCATGAGTGTGCTTCCACATGTAACTATTCCAACTATTAGTCTCATTATACATTCATCATATTTGGGAACGATGCCTCCCGCTACTATCAAGTGGCCTCAAAAGAATATTTAGAAGAAAGCATTAAAGAATCTGTGGAAGTTACAAAGCCTAAAATTCCTACTCTTATGGATACATATTTCTTCATAGACAAATATATTGAGGTCACTTGAAAAAATATTAAAGACACATTTAAGAATAACTAGTTCCCTGAATATTTGGAAGATAAGGAAGAATACATCAACATTAAATAGTCTAGGACACACATGATTGCATGTAGGTTTCGAGTTATACCTTGTGCGAAGATAATTTAATGGATTATATCACACATGGATGATTTGGTGAATTGTAGTGAAAGTGTTGGTCATCTTGTGGGCCTATTTTGGTGAGGACATGTAGACTTATTAGAAGATGCTAAATCCCACAAAGTATGCCAACAACAGCTTATATATTAGATGGGTCAATATGGAAAAAAGTAATATTAACAAGTCTTGGTGTCAAGAGCCTACCAAATTTTGATATCGCCCATATGAAGTTTACATTACTAGCATTCGTAGGGAGGTGTACTTGTAACTTATTGGTATGTGTTGTAGGTTGCATGGGTAGAAGAATGCAAAATTATTTGAAGAGAATTGGATATTTATGCTAAACTTGGTTGTTACCAATAGAAAAGTATTTAATTGGGAATATATACCTTATTTTGAGTTGCAACGTCATGTTGGCAAGGCTAAAGCATCTCTAAAGACAAACTAGGCACCAAATTTTTATATGTCATCATTTATATTGGATGGAATCTATGCATGATATATATTCCCAAGGATTTATTAGAACTGGACCCCACAAAATAAGTTTCCAGTTTATTTCCATTGGAGGGTGTTGTCATATTTGAGTTTTAGAGGGGCATATGACATATTGGCAGAGCATTTCTTCATGGTCATGTTTGAGATGATATATGAGATCAATCCTCCTTTCATGACTGCCCAGGTAAACGATTCATTACATGATATTATGGAATAGTTTTCTATGTTAGAAGGTACATATATGAGATGTTTTGGATATTAGTTCTCTCCTCATATTATGTTGCGATATGTGACTAACAAGGTGGTCTTGGAAGAAGTTTCTTATCAGTTGAAGAAAGGGCTATTAGGATTTCTTGATAGTAGGAATAAAACCCCTTGTTCCACTTTCCCTATGACAATCATAATGTATGAGTTCAATAGACACAAGGTGGTGGATGGTGAAATACAAGAGCTAGACTGATTGCACTTTAAAGTTAAGGAATTTCATGGGTATGGCCCCAAAAGAGTGTGCAATTAACATTATGACAATATTGGCTTTGGTTGGGGGTTTACATACTATAAAAGATGAAAAGTTGAAGAACTGGTACAATGTAGTAAAAAAGAACACCTAGGAATAAATTTGGTCCCCCCCAAGTTCCACCAGCTCAAGATGTACAGGTACAAGAGGAACCACAAGGAACTTCTCAAGTAAGGAATGCAACTTCTAGGGAAAGGATCAAGCATTATCCAATGGAAGAAAGTAACAGGAAATGGAAATTCGATCCACCTAAGTAGGGAGTTATTGAAGCTAAATAACAAAATAGAGAACTAGAGGAAAAGATGAAACAGGAAGAGGAGGAGAGTTGAAACAAGATGAATTGCTCAAAAATAAATAGGAAGAAGAAGAAGAAAGAAGGAAAGTGGAAGACGGACAACAAGGGAAGTCATAGGAGAAGAAAGCTACACAGAGGCTAGAAGAAGAAATGAAGAAATAGAAGAATTAATAGAGGAATATATGCCATCTAGTCCATATATGATGAACCAGGTTCTCCGACAGATCATCCTCTTATAGGTTGCCATCTGCCATATGATGAGATAGGAATCATGCCTCCACTAGAAGATAGAATTGTGGACTTATTTTATTTCACATTTGATAAGATTAAGAAGAGGATGATGCAAAAAAGGAAAATATTATTAATAAATGATCCTTAAAATATGGTCTTTGTATCCACTAAAAAGGTGATAACTAAAAACACTAGAAGGAACCCTTGGGAAATCATGGAACCTAATGTTTCTCTTGCAACAACAACAGAGGATAAATCATAGAATTTTTTTAATTATAATGAAAATTTGAGGATATATTTAGCTATAGTAAAGCAATGGGTGGAACATATCACTGAAGAAAACCAACAGCTATCTTCCCACAACTTCAACACATCAGAATGGAAGCTAGCCATATAGGACGAGTTGGGGCTAATGGAGAATACAATGATGCAATTAAATGACAGAATGATACTTCTCCATGAAGCACTGGTGCCCCTTTGTTGGGTCCCTATAATACTAGTGATTACCCATTACTATTGTAGTTATACCCCTTATTAATATTGTTGTGCCCCTATTGTCCCCATATTGTTATTACTATACCCCATAGAATCCCTCTATTATTATTTTTGTGGCTTTACATTATTATTGTTAGGTCGGTTGGGTTATATTGTGACTGCTTAGACTCCTATATATAGAAAGGAGGTTTTTTCATTTGAATCATATAAGAATTGTTCATTTATGTAATGTAAAGGAGGTTTCCCCCTCAAAGAGGCTAGATTCTAAGGCGTTGATCTATCTCTTCTATCTTTCTTGAAGCTGGTTTCATCACATTTGGTATTAGAGCTTTGGATTTTAGGGTTTCGCTTCTCCAAATAGGTCATCGTGGAATTTTCACTATAACCTTTTTCTGTGATGTTTTAGAAGTTGATAACAAAACCCATTTGAGAAGACATCGCATTAAATCTTGGGTCCGAATTTCAGAGCTTTTTGCGCTATATTTGCGGAGATATATTTTGAGGAAGTTGGTATTTTTGCAGACTCTTGAATTACATTCCAAACGAGTGACCTGGGGAACATTGTCATAACTTTTTCTCTGAGAATTGGATTTAAATTTCATAATAAGGTGTAGAAAGAGGACGGACTTTATTTTCTTCTATATATTTTTCAGAGCTAAAGGTCAAAACAGTGACTCGTGGCACATCGTACAAGTTCGCTCTACTGAACTAGTCTATAATCAGGTCACTGTGGGAGATTTCACATAACTCTTCCTTGGAGAATCCAATTTGGATCAGACTGGTGGCATTGGAAAGAGGACACATAGGGCTACCACAGATCACAATTTCAAAACTAGATGTTCTGAAAGTACAGAGATACATCAGAGGCAATATCGAGCTCCTACAAAGTGAAAAACAAGGTGTGTAGATTCTTTTAAATTTTTGCTTAAGATTGGTTTGAAAATTTATTTTGAAGGAATTCAAAGGGCTAGTAGAGAATTATTATTGGTAACTGATGCCTTGAGTAAAGAAAATGCAAACACCTAGTAAGGAACTTGAAAGCTCTACCATGACTCATGAAGAAGAGTAAGAAATGCTACATGATATATCAAAATTACAAGAACAAGTGCAACAAATGTCACTCTCACAAAATTTAACAGAAGCTAAGATAAATGGCGTGGAAGCTAAGATGAATGGCATGGAAGCTAATATGGACAATTTGGAGATAGATTTGAACACAAATTTGAAGACAGACATGGCAGATTTGAAGATAGATTTGACAAATTTTCTACAAGAAACACTTACTAATGGTGAAAAGGTAGTAAAGGAAACTCATGATGCGAACAAAAGAAATGTTAATCATGATATCATAGACTCTAATGTGGGATCGAAGACCCACCATATTCCAAAATTGATATTGAGGAAGTTTTGATGGCAAGGATCGCGAACATGGATATTTACAGATTAAGCAATTTTTCGATCTCATAATGTGCAAAACACACAAAAGGGTACGTTTTGCAATTTTATATTTGGAACCAAATCAATTTGTATGGTATCAATGGCTTTGCTCTCATAAACAATTTATCACTTGGGCAATTTTTACGGAAGAATTGATAGCACATTATGAGGGTACAAAAAGAAACACTTTTTTTAGTCAATTGATAAGTCTCAAACAAAAGGGTTCAATAATGGAGCACACTGAGGAGTTCCAAAAATTTAACATAAGGGTAGAAGATATTCCAGAGGAGCATAGGATTGATGTGTTCATAGGGTCTTTAAAGGATAATATCCAACATGATGTTCGCCTCTAGGAACCTGACTCATTAGAGAAGGCATTCAGGTTAGCAAGAAAAATGGAAAGAAAAATGATGGTAACCAAGAAGCATACCACTCACAACTATAAAGACGGAAGTGTTGTTGCCCCTAGTCTTCCACAACCTATAAGGTTGAAACCATAACAATTGGAAGAAAAAAGAGCAAAAGGGCTTTGTTACAGTTATGATAGAAAATACACTAAAGGTCATAAGTGTGCTGAGAAGAAATTATTCTACATAGATTGTGAAGAGGAAGAAGAAAAGGAGCGAGAAAGGTCAAAAGAAGAGGATATACTCCAAGAACAAAGCCTAGATAAAGAAGAAATGAATCCAACCATATCTTGTAATGCATTGGCTGGAATTACCACTCCTCAGCCCATCAAGATAGAAGGACAAATCAAGAAGAAAAAGATAATAGTGTTGATTGATTCAGGAAGCGCCCATAATTTTATTCATTGTAAGGTAGCAAAAGAATTGAATTGCTTCCTATATCCAGCACCAAAGTGTCAAGTGATGATTGCAAATGGAGGAACAATAAATTTCTCTGGAAAGTGAACAATAAATTGCTCTGGAAAGTGCCATAATATCAAGCTATCCATGGGAGAATATGTATTGACTAGCCCAATGCTTTCCATTCCAATGGGAGGTGCTGATGTTGTACTAGGACTCCAATGGCTACAATGCCTGGGTACAATAGCTTTTAATTTTCAAGAATTTTTTATCAAATTTTCTATGGAAGGAAAGGAAGTTGAATTAAGGGGTATTGCAGGGAAACCAGGAAATATAATCAACACTAATGGTATGACAAAGCTTCTAAAAAAGGAACAAGGAGGTGTAATTTCACAATTATGTTCGCTAGATGTTTCCACATCTGAATCATATACTTCTCCAGATCTCCATTAAGTCTTGGAAAATCATTCCAAGGTATTTGAGACTCCCAAAGGTCTCCCACCTATGCATGATCGTGATCATGCTATTCATCTGATTCCAGGAAGTGTTCCTCCAAGCATCAGGCTATACAGATATCCCTATGCCCAAAAGAATGAAATTGAACGTATGGTTGTAGAAATACTAGAGGTTGGTATAATTCAACCGAGTCAAATTTCTTTCTCTACTCCAGTAGTATTGGTGCAAAAGAAGGATGGATCATGGTGCATGTGTCCGAATTATAGGGAGCTCAACAAGCTCACTATTAAAGATAAGTTTCCCATTCCTATCATTGATGAATTACTGGATGAATTCTATGGATCAATTTACCTCACCAAGTTGGATCTTCGTTCAAGATATCATCGAATCAGAATGAAGTTTGAAGACATTCCGAAAACAACATTTAGAACTCATGAGGGTCATTATGAATTTTTGGTCATGCCTTTTGGCCTTACCAATGCACCTTCAACATTTCAAGGTTTGATGAATTCAATTTTCAAACCATTCCTTAGAAAATTTGTGTTAGTATTTTTTGATGATATACTAATCTACAACAAGTCTTGGAAGGATCATGTTGAACATGTTGACAGTGTGATACAACTATTGGAGGAGAAACAATTATATGCAAAAAGATCCAAATGTTTCTTTGGAGTCCAAGAGGTGGAATATCTGGCTCATATTGTATCTCATGAAGGAGTTAAGGTAGACCCTAGAAAAATTAAAGCCATTAAGGAATGGAAAATCCCCACATCCACAGAGCATCTGCAAGGATTTCTTGGGTTGATAGGGTATTATCGCAAGTTTGTTAAGAATTATGGGAGAATAGCAGCACCTCTAACAACATTATTTAAGAAAGATGCATTTTCATGGACTCTGGAAGCAACAAAGGCCTTCGAACATCTTAAAGAGGCAATGTGCCAAGCACCGGTCTTAGCTACACCGGACTTCACAAAAACCTTATTGTGGAATGTGATGCTTCAGGAAATGGAATTGGTGTTGTTCTAATGCAAGATGAAAGACCCATTGCTTTTGAAAGTCGTCCAATCAAGGGAAAGTTTTTAACCAAAGCTATTTATGAGAAGGAAATGTTGGCAATACTCCATGCACTTAAGAAATGGCGACCCTACCTAATGGGAAACACTTCAAGGTAAAAACAGATCATGATAGCCTTAAATACTTTTTAGAACAAAGGTTATCCTCTAAAGAGCAACAAAATTGGGTGACAAAGATGTTGGGTTATGACTTTGAAATCATCTACAAAAAAGGGAAGCAAAATGTGGTGGCAGATGCACTCTCAAGAAAGGATGAGGATGTGGAAGCATTGTTGTGCGGCATTTCTATTATCCAACCAAATTGGATA
>APFE030395800.1:191340-258060 GCA_000404065.3 Pinus taeda | reverse complement strand
GAGAGGGGCATTGTTGGGTCCCTATAATACTAGTGATTACCCCATTAATATTGTAGTTATACCCCTTATTAATATTGTTGTGCCCCTATTGTCCCCATATTGTTATTACTGCGACCCTTAGAATCCCTTTATTATTATTTTTGTGGCTTTATATTATTATTGTTAGGTCGGCTGGGTTATATTGTGACTCCTTAGATTCTTATATATAGAAAGGAGGATTTTTAATTTGAATCATCCAAGAATTGTTCATTTATGTAACGTAAAGGAGGTTTCTCCCTCGAAGAGGCTGAATTCTAAGGCGTTGATCTATCTTTTCTATCTTTCTTGAAGCTGGTTTCATAACACCCTTGTTGGTATAAAAAATAAATCACAAGAAGTACTAAAGCTCCTAAATGTTTCAAATAGAATTGTTGAACAAATCCAGGAAAGGGTTGCCAAGTATAAAGATGTTCCACAATAGTTGGTGTTATAGCTCCAAATCTCACTATTATGGTTTGTGATGCCGCACTCATGGCCTAGGGCAACCCCTCCTTCCAGACCTGGTCCAAAATTTAAAAAACAGTGTTTTATCCCTTATACGCGACATTTCCCTGAGTTAAACGCGTGTATACGTGGGTAGGCATATACCCAACCTGCGTATATGTATTAAAACACTTAAAAAAATATAAAACTCCTTAATTTCAGGCGTAGATCACGGGTTTTACCTGCTGATCACCTGTTAGTGCCCATGGCCCAACTGTTCCCAACCAACTCCCAACTAAAAGACTAGTTTGGGAGAGGTTTAAAAAAACCTCAAAGGGAAGGCCTAAGGGAAGAGAGAAGAGAGAGAAAGGTTATTATAATGAGATTTTTCCCCTGACTAGGTCTGAAGACCCTTGTGCCTTCTGCACTTCCCCCATTTGTACAGGAAACCCTTATTTCCTTGTGTGTTGATGTTCATCCACTACTTATGACATCATGGAGTGAGTCATGGAAGGAGTTTACTAAAGGTTTGAGGTTGGATGAATCCGGAAGGAAGATTTTCTTGGAGCCTGTGAAAGGTTACTCAAGTGAAATTATTCCTTTTATGCATTTTATTTGTCTATAATAAAGAAACATGTCTTGGTTCCTGATATAAATCCTCTTTATGTTTATGATATTCATGTTGGAATTCATATGTGAATGGTTGCTTAAAATTCATAACTAATTACCTTCCTTTATAACATGAAGATGATTTCTTTATAAGTCTTTGTCCATATACTGTTGTGTCCTCTGGAATTGGTTGTTTTGCAGGACAAAGGAGCGAAAGGGACTTGAAGAAGGGTTTGGACCCTAAAGGACCTTCTCAAACATAGGACCTAAGGTATGCCCCTCTTACTATAGAATATTCTTATAATAGCATAATAGCTGTGTGAATGTGTGTTTCTGTTTATAGACAACTTTTAGTCTACCACTAAAGTAGATAGATTACAACTAAGGCTAGTGATAACTATATTTTTCTTGGAGAATAGTCATCTAATACTATTGTTTCCTATATTTGATTGTATAATGGTTCAGAGTCTATAACATAGAAACATGGGATGCCTTAAGTGGGATCACTTGCAGAGACAAGAGGTAGGGAAATCACCTTACAATAAGTGAGAGAGTACATTAAGAAAATTAAGCAAACTTTAGAACAATAAGGCTTAAAGATCATAAAAGACATTATTCTAAAGTATGGCATTGCACCATCTAATGCTCACATGAAACTTTCATGGCTAAGGAAAAGTGTACAATCAAGTTCCAAATCCATATTGACAAAAGCATTGGAGGTGAATATGTGGTTTGCAGCAGATTTGTCGGTCAGGATCAAAGTCATTGCTACAAAATTCATAGCATGGCATACATATATTCCTAATGAGCTCCAAGAATAAGCAAATGGATAATCTATTTGAATGCATTTTTTTCCTATTAGATTTTTTGTCCTATATAGCCACCATATCATATGTATCTTGTCCTTTGTAATGAGTTTAATGTAATGAAGTCCAAAGGACACATATGGGTTGTAAAAGGTTATTTATAGAATGTGAAAGGTTGTATGGAAGCCCATATGTAATAGAAGTTTAAATTTCACAAGGAAACCCAAAATTCATTATCATTTGTTATAAATAGTTCCTTATAACTAAAGTAAATGGCTTGGATTCTTAGAATTTGGCATTTTATTCTCTTGTATTGCATAGGAGGTAAATCATTATTTGGAGAAGCAAGTTGTGGCTTCATGTTCCACTATTGGATCTAGTATTTCACCTATGTAATAGTGTACTTTGAACCTTCCATTAATAACAAGAAGCTCGTCAATCCAACATTTCTTCATACATGTATCGTGAATGTAGTAAGACTATTCTTGATATTTTTTTGTTATATGTTTTTGTAATACATACTAAGACTAATGTCCTATTTAGTTGCTTAAATATGGACGTTATCGAATTAATGTTGTTATGAATTTTTTTTCTTTCTATTTATCTTGTGAAATAATTTACAGGTAAATCAAAAAGCCTTTCTCTTCCACTCGTAGGTCCATTTTAGGGCTGTACTATTACTTCCCTAACTGGAGGCTCATTCCTCTTTACCATCTGTGGAGGTTTCCTGTGCATTCTACATTTGGTGTCACACAAAACTTACATACTTGCTACCCCAAATATGTGTTTGTGATCTCTTGTGTATTTGTTGTAAACAAGGTGCACCTCTAAAACCTTTTCAAACGTGGCCATACCATATAGCTTGACGGTACTACTACAACAAACATTGCAAGGTCTAATTAGGACCTCACATTAGAGAGATCCCCTATATATTTGTGGTATCTAGCACTATCAAAATTTTGGCACTAGAGGGAGAGTTAGATGACAAGTTGAGCCCGTGAAGTCTGTTCAAATGTATTACCTAAAATGGCTTCATCCAAAATCATAATCTCGAGGTTTTTTTTCTCAAGATTTAGCTATTTCAATCCCCATGGAATTTCTACATAACTTGTCACATTTAAAATTTGATAGAAATGGTACAACAACCATCCTTGATTACATTATTGAGTTTGTCCAATTATTTTTTAAGTGATGTTTATTCTGAAGAAATCCTTTCAAGGTTTTTCACCCTTAAATTGGATTGTCATGCTAAGAAATGGTGCTATTCCTTTCCTATTCTTTCTATCTCATCCTTTCGGCAATTTTTTAATGTGGTTTGTTGTGTTTTTGAAATGTATGAATATCAAATTGTTCTTAATGAAATAAATCATCTTAGAATGGAATCTAATGAATCTCTTGAGTATTTTGTTAACTAGTTGCTTCAGCTTTTCTATGAATGTCCAGATGAGGATGTGGATTAGCAATTTTTGGATGAAAAGTCATGTTTCTTAGTAAGGGTCTCAACAAAATATTTTGAATTAGATTCATCATGCACTCCCATTCAAAAATAATTTCAAATTCCTAAATAAGAATGTGATGTTCCTTTTATTCCCTGTACCCCTCCATGTGATGTTTTGTGTTCTGAGCCTATGCTGATAAATAAGCTAGAAGATCAATTTTCCAATGAGGAATTAACTTTTCCTTTACATATTTCCCTAGATGATGATTTACCTAATCTTATCAATCAATCATCTTCAAATCTTGATGATCACTTTGTCGTTCCTATTGAGATATCCATACAATAAAAGAGAATCATTAAGATAATATAATAACTGTTGAAAATGCAACAAGATGATGGAGCTTAGTGAAAAGAAGTCGCCTTCACTAAGTGAGCCCGCAGGCTATTTTTGGCGCAAAGTCTATTTTTAGACATATGGATCATGGTCTATGAGTTGCAGGATGCTATTTATGGATGATTGGTCATGTTGGTAGAAATAGATGGACTTCTATTTTTAGACATATGGGCAGAGTCTATTTTTAGACTGCCAATTTAAAGATATAACAGTTGAATATTATTAGCTCTTAATAATATTTGGACTATAAACATTATCTTATCCTCTTGCAGCACTTCAGTTCAAGCTACGGATGTGGCACATGCAACTGTCAGAAGAAAATACACTTTTCCTATGGGTTAGGTGAGCTATTATGTGATGGAATTCAGTTAGAACTCAAGTGATTAGTTTTGGTGGAGTTGATTGAGGAGTTGATGGAGTTGTGTTCAGTTTGAGTTAGTTGAACTAGTTGTATTTAGTCTAACTGACAAATAGACTAGTGATGAGTGGTGTGAATTAATTATTAATTAATTCACTAATTATTAACTCATAAATCAACTAAAGAATACATCAGTTAACTCAGTGCATGGACAGTTTAGTGGAGGACGACAAGTGTTAGAGGTGAGTGAAAGGGCAAGACAGCTATCAGTTGTGACTATAGTTGTGCATGAGATTTGCACAATCAGTGGATTGAGATTGCCAATGAGGATTTCATAGTGAAAAACAAGGGAAATACGAGTTTGGAGCAACCATTCTCATCTATTCTCATGCAGGATTGCGCAGTGGAGGCAGGCAAGTAGTGGAGGAGATTTGAACCTGTGATTGATTTAGATCAGAGCTAGTTTGTGTGTAACAGGTGGAGATAGTACTGAGTACTTGTGAGGAGCATTGTAATATGTATTGTTACATGTTCCCAATCAATATAATATATAGATAGTTGGGGGTTTTCAACTGTATGCTTTCCCCGGGTACATATTGTGTTGATATGTGTGATTGATGCTTTAATGTGCGCATGTGATTGTTTCTTAATTCCGCAAAATTGATGATCAACATAGAGGAGGTAATGTATTATGCATGATTCTACAAATAGTGTATAATCAGGATAATCTTTGTGAATAGGTCTCATATTATTCAAAATTTCTACATGGTATCGGAGCTGGTTGATTTGTAGAATTTCTACATCATATCAGAGTGAGGATTGATCATCAGATCTATTATTCAGAAAGTGATTACGTTTTATTTCTTCAGGTAGAGTCTGTAATTGGGCCTGGTAGCCTCTGGATTCATCCTTATTTTTGGAAGGTGAGATATCCGGTGAATGCCCATACATTCAATCTCTGTACGAGAAATACTTTGTTCTCACGAATTTTAGATCAGAATGGGTTGAGTTTTGAGCTGGTGGAATTCAAATTTGTAGCATTGTTTCCTTGGTGTCGAAGTTGACATGTCTTTCAATGGATTGTGATTGGAGTATTCCCTTGAAGGTAGCTCGAATTATATTGCATGGAAAGACAGGATGGAGGTGGTGTTAGATGGTAATGGGTTGAAGGCGTTCATAGATGCTGAAGTCCCAAAGCCTACTAATGCTGCTCAAGTTGAGGCTTGGCGAAAGAAGACAGCAAAGTGTCAAAGGATTCTGTTGGAGGGCGTGAAGGATCACATTGTATCTAGCCTGCATGGAAAGGCTTCTCCATACTTGATGTGGAAGTCATTGACAGATTTATTCCAAAGCAACAATGACCAGAGGAAGTTGGGGTTCAAGGATAAACTCAGAAACATTAAGTGTGAGAATGGAGACAGTATGCCCAAGTATCTCACGAAGTTCACCCAATGTTGGGATGAGCTGGGAAGTGTGGGGGTGACTGTCGATGATGAGGACTTGGTGAGCTTGGCTATCCTTATTCTTTTGAAGAGTTGGCATTCCTATCAGGACTTTGTCAATGGTCGAGAGAAATTTCCAGGATGGGAGAGACTTTGGTTGGATCTTGTGGAAGAGGAGATTAGGCGGAATACCGGGGATGGATCTTCATCAAAGGCATCTGATGAAGAAAATTGCGCTTTGGCCGCCAAAGCAAAGAAGGAGAAGATTTATGTTTCTGAATCTAGTTCTTCTAATGATGAGAAGAAGGTTGACAAATCGAAAGTGCGATGCTTTAGTTGTCATGAGGTGGGCCATTATGCCTCAAATTGTCCACGGAGGAAATCCAAGAAGGGATCCGGGGAAGGATCTAAAGGTGAGGCACTTGCTTCACAGTTTGAGTTGGATTTCACACTCTTCGCATGCATGGTTTCATCCATGGTGGGAAGTGGTTTGTTTCTTGATAGTGGAGCTTCTTTCCACATGACCGACGACAAGATTTTGTTCAGTACTTTGGAGGAGAAAGATCTCCATATACTCATAGCAATGGGTAATGATGAGAAGTATAGTGTCACAGGTGTAGGCATGGTTATTTTTCAGAGGGAGCATGGATCTTGCTTTACCTTGACCGATGTCAAGTATGCACCAGGACTGAAGAGAAACTTGGTGTCGATCGTGATGTTGGAAGAAAGAGGTTATGATGTAGTCTTTAGTAAGGGAAATGTTTTCCTTAGACACATCATCACTAGACAGGTGAAGCAGATTGGTTCACGGGTCAAGAACCTGTATGCTCTTGAGGTTCAAGATGCATGCAAAGCCTTGAGCAGCAAGGTAACTGATGGAGACTTGGTGTTTGAGAGGGAGGGTATATTACCTCTCAACATGCAGAGCCAGAAGAAGTCTCAGACAATTGTGGAGGAGCCACGATTGGTGCAGCAGCTTCAGGAGGTTTTGGAGCAGCCACAACAAGGGAATCTGAGAGGAGATCGAGTAGAGACATCTACTCATGCAGATACCTCCAATAGGGGGAAACTTTGAGCCAGGTGGGCTGAGGGATCACATGCAGCCATACCTCTAGGTAGGAGGTGGGGTGATATAGAGTGATCATCCCAAGGAGGAGGGGCAAGATCCTTGAGGTACCCAACCTCTTGGATGAGACCTTGATATAGGAGCTCTGATGTGGAGTAGCAGGAACTAACTTATTGGGTAGAGACAGATGCGGATGGAGTGACGGGGAGAGCAATAGTGTAGGGAATCCCAGGACAGTGCATAGCTAGCAGGCTGCAGCAATGCGAGAGGCACAAGTGTTTTGCACAGTGCTAGGTGGCATAGAGAGGTGTGCAATAGTGCGAGATGCATGGAGATGTTGCAGTAGCACAAATGTCACAGAGGTAGCACTTGCTAGCAACAAGTAGAGCTTTAGCATCAGAGTATGTTCCTAGCCTAATAGAGGGGTCAATTGGGAGTGCTTTTGTTCCAAGTGTTGTTGGAGCAAGTGGACCGGGTATATGTGTTGCATGCATAACATTCCAAAGTTATAGGATAGGAGTTGTAGATAATCCATATCTTTTTGAGAGGGAGTGTTGAAAATGCAACAAGATGATGGAGCTTAGTGAAAAGAAGTCGCCTCCACTAAGTGAGCCCACAGGCTATTTTTGGCGCAAAGTCTATTTTTAGACATATGGATCATGGTCTATGAGTTGCAGGATGCTATTTATGGATGAATGGTCATGTTGGTAAAAATAGGTGGACTTCTATTTTTAGACATATGGGTGGAGTCTATTTTTAGACTGCCAATCTAAAAATAGAAGAGTCGAATATTATTAGCTCTTAATAATATTTGGACTATAAACATTATCTTATCCTCTTGCAGCACTTCAGTTCGAGCTACGGATGTGGCACATGCAATTGTCAGAAGGAAATATGCTTTTCCTATGAGTTAGGTGAGCTATTGCATGATGGACTTCAGTTAGAAATCAAGTGATTGAGTTTTGGTGGAGTTGATTGAGGAGTTGATGGAGATGTGTTCAGTTTGACTTAGTTTAACTAGTTGTATTTAGTCTAACTAACAAATAGACTAGTGATGAGTGGTGTGAATTAATTATTAATTAATACACTAATTATTAACTCATAAATCAACTAAAGAATACATCAGTTAACGCAGTGCATGGATAGTTCAGTGGAGACAAGCGTTAGAGGTGAGTGAAAGGGCAAGACAGCTGTCAGTTGTGACTATAGTTGTGCTGTCAGTTGTGACTATAGTTGTGCATGAGATTTTCACAAGCAGTGGATTGAGATTGCCAATGAGAATTGTGTAGTGCAACACAAGGAAAATATGAGTTTGGATCAGCCATTCTCATCTATTCTCATGCAGGATTGCGCGATGGAGGTAGGCAAGTAGAAGAGGATATTTGAACCTGTGATTGATTCAGATCTGAGCTAGTTTGTGTGTAATAGATGGAGATAGTATTGAGTACTTGTGAGGAGTATTGTACTATGTATTGTTACATGTTCTCAATCAATATAACATATAGATAGTTGGGGGTTTTTAGCTGTATGCTTTCCCCGGGTACATATTGTGTTGATATGTGTGATTGATGCTTCAATGTGCGCATGTGATTGTTTCTTAATTCCACAAAATTGATGATCAACGTAGAAGAGGTTATGTATTATGCATGATTCCACAAATAGTGTATAATCAGGATAATCTCTGTGAAAAAGTGTCATATTATTCAAAATTTCTACAATAACAATCCCAATCGAGATTCCCATGCATGTAGTGTCGATGTAGTTTATAAGTGTGAGAAAGTACCTTTCCTCCTCATAGGTTGAGGAATTGTTTTCAGACTAATTTAGAATCCTTGCACTCCAATAAAGATGTCTCTTTCATCCACTCCTGACCCAAAGCCTCCACACAAACACAAATAAACATAGATGACAAGTGATCTTCCGCAGAAGATCGTCAACTCAAAACATATAAAAATCACACATATAAATTACTCAAAAATTCATATGAGGGGAAGGAACATAGATTTTTATTAGCCATATCAATGAAAGTACAACAAATGTATACCTTCCAGCAAAGGAGATCCTCTCCTCAAGATTGTAGCATGGTCTCCTCTCCCAGTACAATAGAGCTCCTACACTATAGTTTGGATACTTCCCCCTTACCCCCTTTCCTCTTGGTGATATTATATAGGGTCATTCTATCCTTTGGGAGAATGTATCTAGACACCTAGATGTTTGAGAAGTTAGAAAACTTCTACAATAATAGACCCCTAGCTAACTCATATACAAGTAGGTCAAGTTACTTTCCTTGGGAATGGAAAACGCTAGAAACATTTTTCACAATTATGATCTCTTTCTCAATTATCTAAATTATGAAATAATTATTATCTCATAATTATAATATTTTGTCATAATAATTATGAGAAATTGTTGAATTATGTAATTTCAACCTTTTAACATGGGATAAATCTCACATAAGTAAAAGAAAAGGTGGAAAGACGATGCATTTTAACCAAATAACTAATGTAAGTTGATATTGTGCTTCTTTCACTATAATGGAGTGGAAAATAGGGTTATCAAAGATGCCCCTTAATGCATGATTTTAGAATAGAAACTGATGGCCGGAATGCATTACAATAATACTCTAAGCTCAAAATGGGAGGAAGGAGACAAAACTAAAAATCTTGGTTGAAGGAAATAAAATGTTGAAGTGTCGACTATGTTGATAACATCCCTGAAGCTAGCATACCCATGCTTGGTCATAAAGAGGCATTGAACATGGCTTCCAAATAGAAATTGTGGATCCATGACATGAAATGTTAAACAATGCCATGAAGAAATACACAGTGGATCCATGTGACTCAACAGATAGAGCATGGCTACCAACAAATACAATTTGATCCATTTCACAATATACATCATTATGTATATGGACACATGAAAGACAAAGAAGTGTCTAAAGATAGCCTTGAAAGTAAATCAATGAGACATAACTCCAAAGAAACCTGGGAAGGATTCCATATAAGAGTGAGATGTTTCTAACCTAGGGTATTCGATATAACCTCGATGGTATGAATATACATCATGTGAATATATGAGTTGAGGTCAAACATGGTAGAAACTACTTGATTACCAACCAATGAGGTCAACAAGTAACATACATGAGGGAATCCACCAGTGAGGAAAATAAATGCCAAGGCACCCAGCATAGTCCACAAAGTGTGAATAGATGAGCTGGCGTCAAACACTAGTGAACTCGACCAATCAAGATCTAATGAGATAAATCCACTGTTAATCGTGAGGAAGCCTGCCACTAAGGTCTGCAAGCTCCAAGGTACTACTGGTTCCTATATCAAGCTCCTGGATAATGAGTTTGAGTTGATAAGAGAAGATTCATCGAAGGAGGGCTTTCATGTATCCCCCATCAATCAACATAGAATAGGCCAATATGATGTGATGTATTGATGAATTTATGAACTAATGAAGTAAAACTGACACAGGGAGGGCCGACATAGGCTAAGGCTTCCCTTGAACACATAGCTGAATCACACAAGAGTGACTTGGAAGCATGTCTAATGAGCACCATATGATATCATGCAATGACACAAGAGGCATTGAGGCATGCTCCATATGATTGGAAGAGTAACCAACTAGAGGAGTGTTGGGCCTCCAAAATGTCATCAAAATGACATCCACTTTCACCTTTATCACCACCATTTCCTTTGAAAGGCATGTGTAATGTTGGAAAAATGCTCATGTTTTTAATAGAGAATTTGGAGCTTATATTTGTATATATGAAGATTTAGCCTTGCTTGCATGTGGAGCTTCTTCACTTGCCATCATTATACACCATTGGAATGGCCATCTAATGATTGTGAGATTTAATTGCTTTTATAGATTAAAGTTCATTTTCTTTCTTAGTATTAGTTTTAGAATGACTATGTAATCTTTTCTTTTCTAAAAACATTTCAATAGAGAAGATTTATGTATTTTCTAATTGGATTAAGTTTGAGACAAGGGATCATAGTTATTTAGTTTCCTTTCATGTTCTATTATTTACTTTCTTAGATCAAACCATCAATTCATTGTATAATTGAATAAAGGATTAGGCCAAGAAGGTGACTTCAAATTGGCTGATTGAATGTTCAACCTATGCAATCATTGAGCTTTAATTTTCCATGCTTTTATATTTTCTTTTAAGATCCTCATTTAATTGCATTAACAAATTTTCCTAAGGATCATTCTAAGAAATTGATTTAATCATATTTCAAGATTGAATGGTTGAATATTTGATATATGCAATTACTGAGTTATTTTCTACAAACTTTACTTTCTTTTCTAGGACATTAGAAGTTAAAGTATAAATAGTTGCTTACACATCATCTCAAGAAGGTAACACTTCATAATTGAATGCTGGAGTAACTAAGTATACATTAGTTGTTTTTGATTTCACATGTTAGTTTAATTTCATTTTCATTATTTGATTTCATAGATTAGATGAATTGGTTTTCATTATTTTGTAGTTAGATTGATCCAAACTGAGAGACAATTTCTAGCACATTTAGTGCACACATGCTTCACAAGTTTACGAAACCCCCAGGTTGACAAATTCAATGATAGGCAATCACTTTACCCCAACAAGGAGTAAAGAGACTCATATGTATGGTAAGCCTCCTAGGCAAGCTAAAACACAACTATGAGATAATGATGCAGACAGGTGCCATGTTCAAGGGTGACATGACTGACACTGCCATTTGATGTCTAATGGAAAGAAATGTTCCCTCCCTTCTCTTTTTGTAAGTTCCCTTTTTCGTAAAGTTGTCCCCCAAGCCTAAAAAAGAGGGAAAAATATACAAGGGGGAAACTCCTAGCTACAATAGAGTAAGGTATTCTTTTTTTGTAATTATTCTATCTCAGTCTGTACAATGATTAAACTTATAATAGGTAGATGAACCTTCAAGTAATTTTACGAGTGTGAAGGAGACAAACTCACTCGGAAATTATTTTTAACTTAAGGAGTCAGAAAATATCTTAAATGAAACTCCTCCTGGAGGAACAAGTGGTATAAAGGATATAAACTACTTCTGATAATCATGGAAATTCTCATGATATAATGAAGACATGAGAATGGCTAATATGACCATTCATCATAGTGGTTCCTTGAACAAAGTGTAAAAGTCCAAGTGAAAGAGGATCGTGGGCCAATTAGATCATGACAATAGAAGAAAGAAACCAAGGCCTATTATGAAAAAATAGGATGATAAAGAGTGGTAATCACAAGGGATGAAATGTGGAATCCTCCCACAGTATGGCCAGAAATATGACGAAGAAGAGGACGTGAGGCTTAAATTCTAGGTCATGGCGAGTTAGAAGGACGGATTCCAAAAAATGATTGCATGGAATTCAAGATGACAAAGAGGTGCTATACTAGGGCATCTATGATCAGGTAAGGTCTACCATGAAATGAAGACATGCATAAAGGAGAGTGACTAAAGTCACAACTTGACAAGGTCAAATTGAAGGCAATAAAGTGGCATTGATGGTTGAAATGTGATATGATGGAAATAATGAGCTACCCCTATATTCCAAGTTCAAGGCAAATGCACCTCACGTCCAATGGACGTTGCAATAAAAACGCCACCTTGTAATGTAAAAACCATCTAGAAAGACTAGACCATGGTTAAATCACAAAATGAAATAAATAAACATGGATGAGGTGAAAAGGAGACCATTTTTTTTTTTTTGGATTTTTGTCATAAATAAGGCATGTAAAATACTCACATCACACACCAAATCAAAAGTAATATAAAGCATCACACTCCTATGTAAAATATCTACAAGCGTAACTTAGTTTAATAGGTCACATAAAAGTGTGCCCACTATTAGGCACATGCCAAGGATTTCCATACATGAACTCATGAAGGAGTGGAGGTACGATATGGCTCATTAATGTGGGGCCATGCCAAATGTAAGTAAAATTTCCCAACCTGGAAATATTGACCATGGTAGGGACATTCTAACATAGTCACTCTCTCAAACTTAACCTCAGGACATAAGGGAGGATCAAGACATAAAGGGCGTACACGAAGCTCATCAATAGGTGGTAGGGAGTTAGATAATTCACTGGAAATTTAAGCATTACAAACATGAGACTTGACTTGGTCCATGGATGGAACTTCCAAGGAGGGCCAAGGATATGCCCCCTTGGTTGATTCAAGATTTTGGATATCAAGCACTATCTTTTCCAATTCGGAAAGAATAGAGGCATGAAGAGGTATAATCTCCCTAAGATGATCAATAGATGAATCTATGACCTGCGATATGACTTGCCGAGAGGAAGACACATTATCAAGGGAGTAATGTTGAATAATTGTTGGTTTCGACTGGATTGACGCAGGATTGATCTATATTGTGCACTGAAAAAACCCGTAATCATTGGCCATTTCGGCATGACCTGCGAGTAAATCGCAATCTCACCTGAAGTGACTATCGGAGGATGCAGAACAAGGTTTTTGCAGCCTTAAGGGATGATGCGTTGTGGTATTTTTATGTTCTTTAATCTTTAACATACATAGATTACTTCACCACATTCATTTAATCACGTAAACATGTCATATAAACCCATAATCATTACTACGTTGTAATCAAAGTGATATGCTACAACAAATAATAAGCAAATACACATGAAGACACAAGTTTTACTGTGGTCCATCCCAATGTGGGACTATGTCCACAAGAATTGCTTCTTCTAATAATGAATCTTATACAACAAACAGTTCATGACCTGCACACTAAGTTGCATGTCATCTACGCACTCAATTGCAGAAAATTTCCTTCGCCACAAATGATAGATCAAAATAATTCGACCACAAACATATATCTAGACCATAAAGATGATTCTTCTTCTTATTATTTATCCCTATATATATTATTACATCGAGAGATATATCATTAAAATACCATGGTCCACATACCATAGACTCACATAATACAAGCTATTGAGGTCTAAAAACAATTGATGATTTAAAACATTACATTATTTCACAAAAAGGAGGGGCTTCGACCTGTCCCGAAACCCATATATCGCATGGTATATCTACTTTGCAGTGCAGTTCACTCTCTCTTCCCCATTGCGTGGTCCACATCGTGCTCGACTGCATTCTTTAGCTTGCACTCTTCTCCACAAAATGTCGAGTCTTCACTAAAAACTAGGCCAAGTTGGGTTATGCCAAATAGGCCCCCAACACTCACATGTGACTCATCTTAAGTCACTAAAATGTTTTCCTCTAGATTTTTCTGTGATTATGTTGTAGACCTATTTGAACTGTTGCAGAGTCTTTGTTACCTAAATTTCCTTGCTGTGCACTTCCTCTAACAACGCCTCTATCACATGTTCTACAACCTTCTATACCAATGCTATCTCCCTCTATTGAAGCTCTTGAAGCTTCTCATCGAGTGCCTGCAATTGTTGGAGGGCCTCAACCTACCAAGGTTGAGTCCTCTTTGTCAAAAGATGTTCTACTTTCTTCATCTCCTCAATATTTTTCTGGAGGACCTTCGGCTCACTAATCTTCACGAGCTTCTGCAAGATTGATAAGGTCTTCAAAAATGTTTGATTCTCCTCTAATTATTGTTGCTTATTATCCATTTCTTCCTATTGTTTCTTTACATTTGGATCTTCTTGCAACGAAGTCCAAATTTTCAAACTTTCATCCAAGAGTTTTCCATATTTTGCCACTGCTGCAGAGATGCTGGCCATTATAGCCTTTAGGTCAGTCTCCCTTTGATCTCTCACTTCCTATGGCATAGTGAGTTACATCTTCATTTACAGCTCACTAATTTGCATTTCGTATTTGAATTGCACTATTGAAATTTTCTTCTTGTACCCTTTTACTGTAAGGCCGAGATTCATGAGCTTGTCTTCTACTGGCTCTTCCTCTCAAAAATCAAGGTCCAGAATCTCTTGGTATGTTTCTTCCACTTCCTTCTTCATCTTTTGGTGCTCCTATTCTATTTGATCCTTTTCTTGAATCATCTACTTGAGCTTCTTCTAGAGCATAACTTGCTCTTTTTCTACTTGAATATTTCGTTGCAAGGTTTACTTTTCACGTAGCTTCAACTCTTCAATTACCTCCATGTGCAGCTTGTATAGTCATGGAAATGGTACCACTGCGATGTTTATGTTGACATGTTTCCATTCCTTAGCCTACTACTGTAGTTTTACGGAATCAAATTATAGGGCTCCTGTAGGTATCTATGCTAACCTCGCTACAAGTGTAGGCTCTATAGTCCTTTCTAATCCAACCCTTTCCTCTATCTACAATGGTTGTGTGACTATTTGTGCCAGTGCCTTCAATTCTTTGATCCGCTCTATGACACTAGTCAGAAGTACGTCGTAGCGATCTTCTACTCTATTCCAAGATTTGGTTGTCACCTCATGAATCCTATCTCTGATCTACTCCAGGTCCCCATCAATAAGGACCATGATATCGTTCATTTTATCTGCCTTCTAATTTTTATTTTTCTTTGAGGCAGCTTCTCCCTCTGCCTTCCTTTTTATGTGACAACGGGGTCTATCTCTGTCTTTTTTTATTCTATGTTCTAATCTTTTGGAGGATCCTAGTGGCCATCATGTAGATATTATTCCTTTCATTCATGCCCAGAATGATCCTTGTCCTTGTATTTTCCCACTCGCTTCATCATGATGTGAAGTGTCCTGCTCTACTTCTGTCGCATTGTCTCCTACTTTTGTCTCCAGCGTAGTCATCCATTCTATATTCCATTTCTGTACAAGTGCTAACAAATCATCTTATGTGACTAAGTATGGTAGGGCATTCCATAACTTCTTTGTATCCATGCATGCCTATATGACACTCTGTGAAAATATGCCTTAAACTTTGTAATAGTGATATACTACTCATATAGGCTGAGTGACAAGCGAGGGTGCTGGTTCACTACTGTGGAGTACTAAAGAAGGTATGTTTTTGGTAATTATTTCAGCATCTTTTCATTAGAAATTACAAACCTTTTGCATCATGAACTAAGAAAATGATAAGGAATTGTAATAAAACATGTGAGATTAATATGCAAGACGAAAACACTGAGAATTGTCATTTCCTTATGCAGGAAGAAGGAAAAATGAGAAGCTGTCGTTCCAAAGGAAAGGACAAGGACGAGTTAACCGTTGTCCCTTTGACAAGAACCGTATGCAAACAAGGAAAAGCCAATCAAAGTGAATTAGCCCTGGAAAGGAAGTGGAGATATCGGCTTGGCGTAGGAAAGAAAAGAGATGACTGAGGACTAATGGTTTGGTAAATCCCTCAGGATCCTTGATCCTGAGGGATCGCTACTTTAACTATTTCTGCACTTAGATATCTCTGCCTTCACCATTATAAAAGGGGAAAAACTGTTAGCTTGAGGAGGGAGAATATGTTATATTTTATGTAATTTTCTTTAAGATCAAAACTTTGATCGTTGAGTCTCGTTCGGAACTGATCTATTGTAATTCCGCTTTATGCATTAATACAAACTTGGTTGCTATTTCATTTCTGAGTCTAGAATAACTTCAAGCGGTGTACCCCTGGAGGCTAAGGGCCCGGCCCTAGAGGACACTTGCTCTTGTACTATTATGTTTGGTTTATGTGTGGTTTTCTTATCGACGTTATTTGGTAATTTGATGTGTTTTGTAAGTTTACATCACATGCTCTGTTATGTTTAATTTATTAAGGTTTCTAAAGACAGAATTATTGCATTGACTCTGCATCGTACCATTGTTCTTTTACGTGTTGATATAATACTACTAGTCTTTACAGAATATTGTTGCTGTTTAATTACAGAGCCTTTGTGTTGTGCACTTGTTCATTAACATTATGGAATTCATCTTGGGAGTTATTTTCTTTACGATTGTTGGATCTATAAACAATGTTGTTCTATTTTGAAATGCAGTCGTACTCTTTCTAACTGAGATTGATAACTGGATCAGATTACCATTCAAGTGTGCCATGTGTATATATGGTTTTCAAGCACTGTTCTATAATTCATCATTAATTAGTGTTGTTCCATTTTGGTGTGTTATTCAATCTTCTCTTAAGAACGAAGGATTGTCGTTTGATTCCTGTAGATTACAATTAGTGTATTTGATCTCATAGACTACGGTGTTATTGCTTGTTAGACTTAGTTGTCGTTACAATTTCTTAACTTCTGTTCCATTTCAGGTTTGTTGTTCTATTTTCTAACTACTGTTCCATTTCAAGTTTGTTGTTCTATTTCTTAATTGTTGTCCCATTTCTTATCTGTCGTTTCATTTCCTGTCATTTGTTATTTTGGTATCAAGAACGATCTCAGGCTGTAGTGAGCATTGACATCTACTGTCTGGCTCCCAAATCCATGATTTGTTCTCTGGTTTCCTTTTTCATCAACTTACAAAGGGACGGGTTATTACTACTGAACCCTTGATTGATAAATTGCTTAGTTTTCTGAATGTGTGGTTTAATCTCTTGAAGTAGTTAGCTGTAAACAAGCATCCGTTTACTCTCGTATTTTCGAACACTGTGCTACTAGCATTACTCTGGCAAATGATAGCCTCACACTGAGACACTCTTTGAAATAAAAAAACATTCCCGGGTTGACAATTAATGTGAGGTAATTAGAGGTGAAAGAGACCCTTTTTATAGCTTGACATTTTGGCACCGTTGCCGGGGAAAGAGTGTAGCCATTTGTTATTTTTTCAAAGTAGTGTATGAACCTGCTAGGGAAGAATTGGGTTTTAAAAACAGAAGGTAAGAACCTACGTGTGGAGCATGTAACAGCCCTGCTCCTCTCCTCACTTTCCTACAGATTTGCTGCTGTTTTGTTTGGGTAGAATTTAGCAGTTGATTTGTGTGCATGACTAAGCAGAAAAAGCCAGAAAAGAATTCCAAACCTCTACCCAAGATAGAAAAAGCTAAGGAGGGGCCGGTGACCCTTGGCTGACCAACCTTCATATACAAAATCTTCAAGAAATTAGAATCTCAGCCCTCAATAGGACCCGAAAAATTTATTTCTAGACAACCTACTAGTTCCCTTCAGGCCATAGGATCACCATCTGTAGCCTTTGTTGAGGTGCATAGTCAAACTGAAGAGAAGGACTTTCAAGAAATGGAAAATTCTACTCCAGAACTATTTCAGGAAGGGAATTTTAGTAATCTTTGTGAAGGAGAAGGAGAGACAGGGGAAACTGAGGAACAGAGATGTCCTCTTGAGACAACTCAGCCATTGAACAGCCCAGACAAGGGAAGTGCTGCAAAAATCATCTTTGAAGAAACTCAATATTCTAAGACATTAGGCACTCTAATTATCCCATATAGAGGAAGTGTTATTAAAACTATTCCTGTTAAAGCCATTCCCCTCAACCTAGGAATACCCTCATAGATATCCCAGAAGGTTATTGGCATATATTTGACCAAATGGCTCAAAACCAGCCAAACACCCAAATCTCTACATTACAATACCCCATAGAAGATTCTATATAAAATCTGCCTATGAAAGAAATCCCTCTTCAACATATCCCTACATTCCACGGTCTTACATCAGAAGATCCGGATGCATTTCTATTTGAATTTGATGTGCTATGTAGGGGATATGATTACACCACCGACCCCCAAAAATTGAAACTCTTTCCCTCTACATTAAAAGGGGATACTTTAATATGGTTTATTGGATTAGGTGGCGGGGTTATAAATAATTGGGATCAAATGAAAGAACCTTTTCTAAAAAAATATCAGGACTATTACAACTCTAGAGAACTGAAGGAAGAAATATTCCAGATGATAGCTAGACCAAACGAAACATTAGAGGAGTATGTGGAACATTTTCAGTATAATCTTCAAAGATCTCTTTATGCATCACTGCCTTTACCTGATAATGTGTTAAAAACAACATTAATAAGGGGCATGAAGGAACAATGGTTTGAAACATTAAACATTATGGGAAAAGGAGATATTTATCAAGAAAATTTTGCTGACATTATTGATTTATGTATCAGGAGCTCGAGAGGAAGCACAAGAGTAAAACAGGCAGAACATGATCGGTTTGTAAGAGATAATAAAATTTTGACAGAAGGAGTAACACATGTAGAAATTGGATATTTATTGGAAAATTTTAAAACTGATATACTAGGGACACTAACTACACAACTTGATATTATACAGGCCAAACAGAAGCAAATGGAGGCAGAACAGAATTTGGAAATTTTCTGTCCTGATCCAGGAAAAAGCATATCCATAAGGAGTGTCCACTGGATGTAGTCCAAACATGCACCATCTGCGCAAAAGATCACCTTACAGAAAGTTGTCCCTCACTTCCTGGATTAAAAGTAGTATATAAGGAAGCAGAAGAAGAGCCAAAATCGGTGTATTTTCTCAACTAGTGCCGTTAGTGGCAGCCGCGACAATATGGTATGTTTCCAGACCCAACTTCTTCTTTTCAGCCTCTGCAGTATAATGCTCAACAATATAATATGTGGAAAAGTCAATTTCAACCCCCGTTTCCAAACTGGTCATCACAGTAATTTCCTTCCTCAACCCCGTGGCTGAATCAGGCAAGACAACCAGGTTGGGCGAATCTTCCTTGTACCCCACCATATTGGCAAAGTAACGCATACCCACCACAATGGACTCCCCCTATTTCACAAAGTTCAGATTGGCAGACAAACTGGCAGAGAACAATGCATCAGCGAGTAGGAACCATTCTGCTCCCTCAACCTACACTGCTAGCCTTACAACAAAATCCCCAATCTAATCTGAGACCGCAACTCCCAGCCCAACCCAACCCCAATCCAAATAACAGACCGATCCAATCTGTCCAAATCATAGAAACACCAGAAATAGGAGCCGATCTGAGGGAGTGTAATGATCTTCAGTTAAGATCTGGGCGCATTATTGAAACCAAGGGAGATAAGACAGTTCAGGTTGAAAATCAGTTACCCAGAGAACATCTGTCACAAAAAGAGGATGTGAATAAACAACAAATTCATAATCAAGAAACCACATCCTCTCCCCCGTTCCCCGAACGATTAGTCATACCTTGACCTATACAATATCCTGATTTTGACATTCTGGGAGAATTAAAAAATTTCTACATAAAAATTCCATTCCTCCAAGCCATTCAAGACATCCCGATATACTCAAAAACTATCAACGAATTGTGTATAAAGAAACCAAGGAGTAATATAACAAATAATCCAAGAGTCCAAGTAGTCGTCACTCTATCTGACTTATTATCAGGAAAAGAAACACCCATTAAATACGAAGACCCAGGAAATCCAATAGTAACTGTGCAAATTTATGGTCACACCCTTTCCAATGCCTTAGTTGATCCAAGAGCTACAATCAATATCTTAAAAACCACTACTTGCCAAAAGCTAGGAATTACATCTGTAGAACACACCTCTACCTTGCTAGAATTGGTTGACCGATCTGTGGTTATGCCAGAGGTCACACTACATGACGTAATGGTCTCTGTTGACTCCTGGGAATATCAAACCAATTTTTTGATAATAAATCCCAAAACTTGACTTGATGGAAATCCATTGATTTTAGGTAGACCTTGGCTTGCCACTGCTGATGCTTATATTCGCTGTCGGCAAGGAAATATGACCATAACTAGAGGAGCAGATATCAAGAACTTAGTTTTATATCCTCCAGCGTAGCCAAGTGTCACAATATTCAAAACTAATAGGCACCATGTATCATACCTTACTGATAACATTAGATCTCCATTAACTATACAAGAGGCACTTGATTTCAAAGACCAAACAAAAGACGATGCCATTAATAATTTCATTAGTCAAACTGAACTCACATCCCGCACACAATGTCACATGATAAAAGTAGCATTTGATAGTGAATTAGAAGAGGATCCTCTTAAAGATACACATGATCATACAATACCTGTTACCTATGTTGCAAATAGTAAAATTGTGGAAATTGAATCGGGAAAAACCTTAAACATTAATGCCAACCTCACATCCAAACAAGAAATGAAGCTCATCCATGTGTTAAGGAAATATAAAGAAGCATTTGCATGGGACTACCCTGATATGAAAGGAATTGACCCCCAGTTATGTACACACCACATTTACATAGAAAAAGATGTGAGACCTGTTCATCAGCCTCAAAGGAGACTAAATCCTCATCTAAAAGATGTGGTAAAAGCTGAACTTCAAAAAATTTTAGACGTCAATTTCATCTATCCTATCTCTGATAGTAAATGGGTCTCTTCGCTTGTGGTGGTACCAGAAAAGAATGGAAATGGAGAATTTGTGTGGACTACAAAGAGCTAAATAAAGCAACACAAAAAGACCACTTCCCTCTCCCATTCATCGACCAAGTATTAGACACTTTGGCAGGAAAGAAATTATTTTCTTTCCTGGATGGCTTCAGTGGATACAATCAGATTCAGATTGCCCCTGAAGACCAAGAGAAAACTACTTTTACTTGTCCTTGGGGAACATTTGCCTACCGAGTTCTACCTTTTGGCTTATGCAATGCTCCTGCCACATTCCAAAGGGCTATCCTCAGCATTTTTGCAGACTTAATAAATGAAGGACTTGAAGTATACATGGATGAATTTACACCATAGGAGATGATTTCGATCTAGCATTGGATACACTAGAAAAAGTCCTACAACACTGCATTGCTACCAGGCTTTGTTTAAGCAATGAAAAATGTTATATGATGATGACTGAAGGACTTATCCTAGGACACTATATTTTAGCAGCTAGCATTCAGCTAGACCTAGCCAAAATCAAAATAATTTTTCTTATTCCCACTCCTACCACTCAAATGGAGGTACACAATTTTCTTGGATTTTCTGGTTATTATAGGAGGTTTATAGAACATTATTCGCATATTGCTGCACCTTTGTATGCACTAACTGGTAATGTTGATTTTCTTTGGATGAAAAAATGTGAACATGCTTTGAAGGATCTGAAGAAGCTCGTGTCCACAACCCCAGTCCTTCAAGGAACAAATTGGGATTCACCATTTGAGATATCATCTGATGCCTCAGATACAACCATTGGAGCAGGCCTTAGGCAGGAAGAGGATAAAAAACCATATCCAATTTATTATATCAACAAAAATTTATCCCCTGCTAAATTAAACTACATTGTTACTGAAAAAGAATTTCTAGTTGTAATACATGATGTCAATAAGTTCAGACATTACATTACTGGATATCATGTTATCTTGTACACAGATCATTTTGCCATAAAATATTTAGCAAACAAGCCTATCACAAATGGCAGAATAACTAGATGGCTGATTTTATTGCAGGAATTTGATATTACAATCAAGGATCGACCTGGAAAGGAAAATCCTGTAGTCGATTTTCTCTCAAGAATGCCAAAGCCAATTGATGCAGCAACAGTAGAAGATCATTTTCCGGATGAGCATCTGTTTGTTGTGGTTGTTCAAACACCTTGGTATGTTGATGTTGCTAATTACTTAGCAGTAGGTAAACTACCAAAGCATCTAAACCCTAATGAGCAGAAACAAAGTGTTCATCAGAGTGCTCGATTTTCTTGGATTGGGGGCTATTTGTTCCACATAGGGGCAAACATGCATATCAGGAGATGCATTCGAGAAGATGAAATCTTTGACATTTTAAAAGCCTGCCATGATGAACCATGTGGCAAACATTTCGCCGATCACAAAAATGGACATAAAGTGTTACAAACAGGGTATTATTGGCCCACGATTTTCAAAGATGCAAAGAAATTCGTCCAAGCTTGTGACAGTTGCCAGGGAGTAGGACGCCCTAGTCAGTCTGATGAGATGCCTCTAAAATGACACCTGGTCATTGAACCATTCGAGCGATGGGCTCTTGATTTCGTTAGACCAATTAACCCATCATCAAACCAGAAAACATATATTTTGGTGGGAACAGAATGTGTCACCAAGTGGGTTGAAGCAGAGGCATTTCCAAGAGCTACAAAGGATTCTATCATACAGTGTCTGTTCCATCTATTTGTGTGTTATTGCCTTCCAATAGAGATAATTACAGATGGTGGACCACAGTTTGCTGGGAACAAAATAGCTGCAACACTCAACAACTATCATGTCCAACATAAAATCACTACTCCATACCACCCACAGGCAAATGGACACGTAGAAAGAAACAATAAAATAATAGAAGCAATCCTAACAAAAGCCATTGCATCACATAGACGTGATTGGGCAGCCAGACTACCCAAAGCACTGTGGGCTTATAGAAAAACATGGAGAAGTACCACTGGTTACTCACCTTATCAATTAGTGTTTGGAAAACAACCCATTTTCCCCATAGAATTCGAAATCCAAACATTATGAACATCACATGAAGTTGGCTTAGATCTAACCGAGGCACAGATTAATCAATTACAGCAGATCAATGAGATGGACGAAATTAGGCTCTCTGCACTTCAAAACACTGCCATGATCCAGCAGCAATGAGCTAAATGGCATGATGCCCTCATTAAAAGTAAAGTCTTCCACGAAGGAGAGTGGGCACTTTTGTACGACTCCAGGTTTTAGGACTTCCCCGAGAAACTCCAGACTCGTTGGTTGGGACAATACAAAATCCAAAAAGTACATGACAATGGTCTCCTTACTCTAATCACTATTGATGGTTCTGGATATGCCTTCAAGGGAAATGGCCACCGAGTTCGTCTCTATCGCAAACCACTCACCCAGGAGTCCTTCTGCCAGCAGCTATGCCAAGACTCTGATATGGAAATTTTGTTTCTCAAAAGGACAACATTTTCTTTCGGCTGTTCCTTTTTCAAAAGAACAGCACCCTTTGAATCAACCATTATTTTGCTATAATTTTGTTCATTTTCTTTATTTTTTTGTTCTGTTGTTCCTTTTCCAAAGGAACAACATTTTCGTGTTCTGCTGTTCCTTTTCCAAAGGAACAACATTTTCGGTTCTTGCTGTTCCTTTTCCAAAGGAACAACATTTTCGGTTTTTGTTATTCAGTTTTCAAAGGAACGACATGTCTGTGTTCTACTATTCCTTTTCCAAAGGAAAGACATTGGTATGTTTTGTCGTTCCTTTTCCAAAGGAACAACATTTTCAATTTCTGTTGTTCCTTTTCCAAAGGAACGACATTTGTTTGTTGTTCCTTTTCCAAAGGAACAACATTTTCAATTTCTGTTGTTCCTTTTCCAAAGGAATGGCATTTCTGTGTATTCTGTTGTTCCTTTTCCAAAGGAACAACATTTTCAAGTTCTGTTGTTCCATTTTCAAAGGAACGACATTTGTTTGCTTTGTTGTTCCTTTTCCAAAGGAACAACATTTTTGATTTCTGTTGTTCCTTTTCCAAAGGAACGACATTTGTGTGTTTTGCTGTTCCTTTTCCAAAGGAACAACATTTTCGATTTCTGTTGTTCCTTTTCCAAAGGAACGACATTGGTGTTTTTTGTTGTTCCTTTTCCAAAGGAACAACAATTTCGATTTCTATTGTTCCTTTTCCAAAGGAACAACATTTGTGTGTTTTGCTGTTCCTTTTTCAAAGGAACGGCATTTGCATTTTCTGTTGTTCCTTTTTCAAAGGAACAACATTTTTGGTCTTTTGTTGTTCCTTTTTCCAAAAGGAACACCACTTGCATTCTTTTTCTCTCCCTTTTTGAAACAACTTGTTCCCATTCTTGTTCTAAATTAAGGATGCTTACTGTTCCTGTTCTTTCAAGTCTTTTAGAATACAACTATGCACTTATGCAATGGATATAAAATCACAACATACTGAAATCAGTGAATCATAAAATCGCTATTTTTATAAGAAATTGCTCTGAATTGGTAAGAGGACAGAAGGAAGGACACACTTATTCATTATCTTTCGTTGTCATTGTTCTACTAATTCTGCTCTGATTGGTTATCTTTATCATGTTGGTCCCTTTTAATCCTCTTTGATTATTATTCAGGAATAAGAGCAAAGGGTTTATATCATCCTATTGAGATATTAAGACTTCTTCCACCATTCCTACTCTTAAAGAGTGTTGAACCACCCTTTTTGTATAAATAGGGAAAGTACTTTATGAAAAAGAAATAAAAAAGAGCAAACAATGATGTCTTAATGACTTATAAGTTGTCAAATGTAGGATAGGGGGTCTCATTAAGAGCCATCCTACCATGATCATGAGGATGAAAGTGAAGTGGAATTCCAACTATTGCCACCACACTAGGGATATGGTCCAAAAGGTATATCAAATAAATAACCCTTGGAATAGGAGGTCTCATCATGAGCCGGCCTGCCCACCTTTCGCTCCTTCCTCATGAATGGCATTATGGCTAATTGGTCACCAAGCTAGCATAATGGCCTACATTTTGACATCACACAACATTTCCTAAGCATACATAAAGGATCATGGTTAGATGGGTGAAATAAACAACTCTGCGAAGGTTATGGACACCTGTCGGCAGCAGAGCACTGTTAATGGTATTGAAGTCACATTATTTACACCAATAGGTAGTTATTAGCACCCTTCTATTTCTTATGCCTTAGTAATCAGTTATATATTATTTCCCAAACCATACACCACATGTACATCTATTATCACTAATCATGACAGAACAATTGGCAATGACCACATGAGACTATGTATCCACGGTAGATGTCCTATCCCCAACCTCGCATCATATCACTGCAGTCTCTTACGTATTAAGCGACCCCACTCTACGCCTCGATTTCGGTAATTTTCTACTTTTGTAAACATGGCATATTTTCATACGTTGTTCCTTAAGGACTCTGCTGTAGAATGGCATGCCGCTCCTTTATTTGACAGCCGGGACGACCTATCACATTGCGGGGGGAGGTTAAGCTCATCATTCCCTGGATTACGTGTCAGATCACTATTCGAGAAGCTGTGTACTTGGGAATAGCACGGCTCAAGGATATACTATTTTTTTATTTTTCTGCATGACTTGTTATTCATAAGCCATTTCCATTGTATACTCTGCGACATTTGATTTTGAGCGAGTCTTGCGTCTGTCAGCCTCTCTATGTTTCAACAGCATGAACAACTATCGTTCCATTGAGATTTTACAACAAAACCATAAACATGGGAGGAAGATCGATTCAGAGAGAACCGCAGGTGTTAACAGTCTCTGTTGTTGCCCGAGAAATCCTGGCAAGAGCAGGGTGTCTAACTTATCTCAATCGCTTATAGGAATCCAATGAGACTGTAGCGATTGAATTCTTACAGAACTTGCAAGAGGATCACTCCATAGTGGGGGGGAGACGCATAACAATCACCGATGACATAATCACATAAGTCTTGGGACTCTCAACCACTGGAGGGACTGTCAGCCACTGGACCTGTATGGATGTTAAAGAAGGAGAGATTGAAAAAGATCATAGAAATCTTCTAGGAGGAAGGCCAGAGCCTGACAATTATAGGAAAGGGGGTTCTGCTAGCAGCATTAGGAGAGCTGCGTGCGAAATTGGCGAAGACCATTCAAAGCTACATCACCTGTGAAGGCAGAAAATACGTGGTAAGATCAAGACATCTTAAACTCTTAGCTGTACTAAAGCAAAAATGCTCTGTAAATTTACCTGCGTTTTTGAATTCATTACTTCATGATGTTGCACAGAGCATAAAAAAGGCGCAACATGTAGAGTCAGTTGTTAGTCATGATGGGTTGATTCAATTAATAGTTAGCCATAGCCTTAACCAATAGCAGAGCAGCTGGGAATAGCTAATTGCCATGATAAATGGAGGATTGACCACACCATCTCCAAAATGTAAACATGCCACCAGTACACCTGAGCGTCCAAAAAAATGAAGGAAATCAGTCCAGTTAGCATGGCTACAAGGGAGGATGGAGAAGCCCCAAGGGAACACCAGCCAACTAGTAGAGATAGAAGGTGAGCAACCCTGACGATTAGAAGGGGAAGACGATGAGAAAGGAATGCAGGAAAAAGAGGAAGGAGAAATGGAAGAAGAAGCTGAGCAATCTGAGTAGGAGGAGGAAATGAAACAGTAGGAAGGTAGCCCATTGCAGGACCCATTGGGAGAAGATGAATTGGCCAAAGTTTTGGCCAATATGGGCAAATATGGCCAACCTTCCAGTCCTTCAGATCTCCATACTGAAGAGGAAACTCAGAAGGGAAATGCACCTAAAGAATCACATGCAAAGGAGGTAGAAGAAGAGAATCTACTTGTTCATGATGAAAATATGATAGGAGATGTTGAACAGGAACAATTCGTTCCTAGCCAGACGACACGAGAAGAAATTCTATAGGAAAGTGGGGTAGAAAAGGAGGTCACCCAAGAAATAACATAACCAATTAGGGTTCTTGTCCCAGAGAAACCAAAGCAGAGCAACGAAGAAGCACCCCAGAGAGAAAATTAGAAAATTAGTCATAGTCTAGGCCGTAGTAAACAACCTGTTGTTCCTTCTAAGGAAATTGAGGAAATTAAGGAATTGTGAAAGGAACAGCAGAGACTACTGAATATAATAATTCAGCTCCACTAGCAGATTAGGATTCTAAAAGCAAGGAAAAGGGTAAAAAGGACATTAGGAAGGAAAAATGCAACCACTGCAACAAAACCCCTCCAGGCAAAGGGGCGGAGGACCAGAGTCCATCCTACTGTTGAAAACCCTGGCGAAAAGTAGGCTGTTGTTCCAAATGATGCTGAAAACCAGGCCGCTATTCCCAATGATGCTGAGGAGCAAACTGTTGTTCCAATTAAAAAGGAACAACAATGGACTGATATCCAGTTAAGATAGAAATGGATGATATGTTTACCCGCGATAAGGAAATTCAGACGGAGACACCACCTTCAGGAGTGATAAGAGTCATGAACTCAAAACAACACAATAGGAAAATTTAGGTAAAACTCCCGGCCTCCACTGCTGCATGGAAAAGAGATCCGAAAACGGTAACCCTACGAAAGGGTTTGAAGCAAGCTCAACAAGCAGCAGAAAATCTTATAGAGCAAACGGTCCCTTGAGAAAATTATGAAGAGCTACAACAGCAGCTTAGGAACGTCAATCTATTTGAAAGCCAGGACTTTGAAGGGTGGTGAAGGCAAGAAGTAAAAGTCGCGAAGGTAACTTGTAGGTTAGATATAGTTATCAAGCAGATGGATACCTTATGTTCATTGTACAATGACGTCATAACATGTAGAGCCCCTGCTAAGAATTATGCCTTGTTTTTAATGGAACGATATTTGCAATTGAAAATAAAGGTTGTTAATGCAGGTGCTCCCATACAAATTAACACCATCGATGATTTTATAAACTGTTGTAAGCACTACAGGGTAAAAGTTCAGAGACTACTGTGTGAGTTTTATTTACATAACCTTGTATTAGACTATGAGACCAAGTTGAACCCTGGCCCTTTTGTTGGGGATATCCAATTATAGGCATTTATTTCATTTGGGGTTAATCAAATTAAATGGCTTAAAGCCTATAATTCTTTTCAAAGACAAGAAAACGGATTAGATTTGTGGATAAGAGCTGAGCCTAGGGATCTAGTACATTTGTGGAGAAAACATAGAAACCTCATGAAGACTCCAGTTGTAATTGAAGCATTAGGACCCATGCATGAGGAAATCATTCGACGGGAAATAGAATACTTTTTCTCTATCAAAGACCTTGTCATTGATGCGGCTAAATTTCAGTATCAGATCTCTATTCCTAATATCCAGCTCAGGGAACCATTTAAGTATGAAAATGTTAAATTAGCAGCCAACCGCTTGCACCTCTATGGCGAAGTCATTTTGAGGGTAGGGCCATCCTGGTTAGGATATAGGTTCCGGAGTCCAATCATTTCGCACCCTGCACCCAGATACCAAGCCCTGTATGAGATGCCTAAGGGTCAGACAGGCCATTTCTTTGAACACCTAGTTATGCATCATGGTTGTAGGCCTTCACATGAGATTCCATCTCCAGCCTACTCACTCACTACCTTACATGTCAACTACAATGTTTTCATGAGGGCATGAAAAAGGGTAAGCAGGGGGTGTGTGGAGTACTAAAGAAGGTATGTTTTTGGTAATTATTATAGCATATTTTCATTAGAACTTACAAACCTTTTGCATCATGAACTAAGAAAATGATAAGGAATTGTAATAAAACATGTGAGATTAATATGCAAGATGAAAACACTGACAATTGTCATTTCCTTATGCAGGAATAAGGAAAAAAGAGAAATTGTCATTCCAAAGGAAAGGACAAGGATGGGTTAACCGCTATCCCTTTGACGGGGAACCATATGCAAACAAGGAAAAGCAAATCAAAGTGAATCAGCCCTAGAAAGGAAGTGGAGATATCAGCTCGGCGCAGGAAATAAAAGAGATGAATGAGGACTAACGGTTCGGTGAATCCCTTAGGATCCTTGATCCTGAGGGATTGCGGCTTTAACTATTTCTGCACTTAGATATCTCCGCCTTCACCATTATAAAAGGGGAAACATTGTTAGCTCGAGAAGGGACAATCTGTTATGTTTTATGTAATTTCCTTTAAGATCAAAACTTTGATCATCGAGTCTCGTTAAGAACTGATCTATTGTAATTCCACTTTATGCTTTAATACAAACTTGGTTGCTATTTCATCTCTGAGTCTGGAATAACTTCAAGCGGTGTACCCCTAGAGGCTAAGGGCCCAGCCCTGGAGGACACTTGCTCCTGTACTATTACGTTTGGTTTATGTGTAGTTTGCTTATCGACGTTATCTGGTAATCTGATGTATTTTGTAAGTTTAAATCACATGCTCTATTATGTTTAATCTATTAAGGTTTCTAAATAAAGAACTATTGTATTGACTCTGCATCGTATCACTGTTCTTTTGGGTGTTGATATAATACTACTAGTCTTTACAGAATACTATTGTTGTTTAATTATAGAGCCTTTGTGTTGTGCACTTGTTCATTAACATTACAGAATTAATCTTGGGAGTTATGTTCTTTGTGATTTTTGGATCTATAAATAATGTTTTTCTATTTTGAAATGCAGTCGTACTCTTTCTAACTGAGATTGATAACTGGATCAAATTACTATTAAAGTGTGCCATGTGTATATATGGTTTTCAAGCGTTGTTCTATAATTGATCATTAATTAGTGTTGTTCCATTTTGGTGTGTTATTAAATCTGCCCTTAGGAGCGAAAGATTGCTGTTTGATTCCTGTAGATTACAATTAGTGCATTTGATCTCATAGACTAAGGTGTTATTGTTGGTTAGACTTAGTTGTCATTACAATTTCTTAACTGCTGTTCCATTTCAGGTTTGTTGTTCTATTTTCTAACTGATGTTCCATTTCAGGTTTGCTATTCTATTTCTTAATTGTTGTTCCATTTCTTATCTGTCGTTTCATTTCCTGTCATTTGTTATTTTGGTGTGAAGAAAAATCTCAAGCTGTAGTGAGCATTGACATCTACTGTTCGACTCCTAGATCCACGATTTGTTCTCTGGTTTCCTTTTCCATCAGTTTACAAAGGGATGGGTTTTTGCTACTGAACCCTTGACTGATAAATTGCTTAGTTTTCTGAATGTGTGGTTTAATCTCTTGAAGTAGTTAGCTGTAAACAAGCATTCGTTTACTCTTGTATTTTCGAACACTGTGCTACTAGAATTACTATGGCAAATGATAGCCTCAGACTGTTCACTCTTTGAAATAACAAAACGTTCCCAGGTTGACAATTAATGTGAGGTAATTAGAGGTGAAAGAGACTGTTTTTATAGCTTGACAACTACCATATGCAAATCCATATGATACAATACGAAGAAGATCTTGTTCTCCATTTCTCGCGTCGAATGGGTGTAAACCATAGTGAGGCATACCATGCTACTTCGTGGACATCTGATGCTACCGAGGGGAGCTATGAATCCTCCATCTCTCTCCATGCTAACATTTCAATAAAAAAAAGTAATCATGCATAATGGAATGTGGTATCTTTCTCGTGGACTTCATGGAAATCATCAAGAAATTCCTTGCACCGATATTCGGCCCAGTTGCACTAAACCCTGTTGGCACACTACATGGCTAAGGAAACCACTGATGTAGGAACTTCATTTGCTTGACACTTTCTCATGATCTTTCCAGCTAGTATGTGCACTACGAATCAAAATACTTGATTACTAATTGAATTGATGTCATATCCTCTCTTTCCTCTTTCTAGTCCAAATTTCTTCTTTATACTATCTTCTATTGGATGGTCATGATATTTTTTTATGAACTCCTCCACGGGGTTTTTCCCTTTGTATGGTAGTCTCGTGATCTTCTATATAAACATTAGGTTTATGGGGATCTTATTTCCATCCATAAGCATCCATCATGCACCAACATGAGTAACTGACTCACACACACCATGTTCCCAGGACTTCTGCCAAAGTGTGACACATTTAACATATCCAATAATCATAATTGTTCCAACCCATTTTCCCATTATTGTGGTTCTATCCTTTTTACTCAACTGTCTAGGTAGTGCACTTGTTTCAAATAACTGGTCTGGTGCGAACTGAGGGCACTTCTTCCTGTCATTAAAGTAATAATATCCAAACTTCAACTGTGTATTTTTCTAAGTAATTCCCATGTAAATCATACTTTTTCAAATAGTAGGGGTGTGAAGTTGCCGAACTTTGAATCCTTCGAGTCTTTGACATGTTTTGCATTTGGTTTCCTCGACAGAATGTATGGTGGTAGAGGCAAAAATTATATGCCCTCTGTTTCCATCTACTCTGCATGCTCCACTTCTTTTTGACTATCTCTAACATGCTTGGGCTATTGTTGAGGTTTGACAGGTTTCTTATCTTGTTTCCTCTCAGTTCTCTCTTCCTTGGTTGGTTTCTACCTCAACGAACTCCGTTGTTTGTGCTAATGCTGTTGCAGGTGATGCTACTATAGGAATATCAGTTGATGTTGCGGGCATACAAGAGGCTACTTCAATGACTACTTCCATGAATCCTTCTAATTCTCTCTCATTGAATATACACACATATTCTTCAGTTGAAAGGACATTCACGTGGAAATTCTCTGCAATTTCTTCACACTATTAGTAGTCAAATTCTAGTGGGAGGTGGTTTTTTATAGCAAGTCTAAAATCCAAACCCCATCATTAGATCATATTTTTTCCATATTGTGTTCAAATTGTGTTCATTAATTGCATATCTATCCCTATATCTTGCTAATTTGTCCTCGTAAATGCAACTTTCCACATATTTTTCCCTTTTAATGGTCACATTTATGTTTTTCGATGAACATAGACACATTCCATAGTGTAGTGAACATTTGTCTTATGTCACAACTCCTATGTACTTCAACATAATATAGACTGCAGCAAAGTAACTTCCTACATTGGATTTCATTATGCATCATAGTTTATAGTCCAGTGTCCACTTTCAAATGCATGTGGCACCAATACTTTTCTCCTTTCTTCCTCAGAACGAAGTTGTAGAGTTAGGTTTGTCCCTATACATCTTTAACCTACTATCATTTACTCTTCCCTGAATCAATTCTCCATTTAAATTTGGTAATTGAACTATGCCTCCATTATTAACATGCTTGATAATATATGGGCCCAACCAATGCAGCTTGAATTTCCTTGGAAATTTAGCAAATTTACTGTAATATAGGAGAACAAGGTATCCTACATGAAACTTATTTTTCTTAATATGTCTATCATGCCAAGCCTTTTATATTTCCTTTTGTACTTTCTATTGGAATCCTGCTATAAATATGTCTCCCTCTAAAGCAATGAACTGCAACATTCTTTCCTCCATTATATTAGGGTCTGACATATTTGTAAAAGTTTCAATCCTCAAGCTAGGCACAATGTATTCCATGGGCGTCACAACTTTTTCCCATAAACTAATTTCAAGGGTGTTTGACCTGTCAACTTCTTGCATGTAGTCCTATAAGCCCATAATACTACTGGGATTCTAAGGTCCCAGTCATCTTTGTTCATATTTCATACCTTAGTAAGTGCATTCTCCAAAATATTATTAGAAACTTCTATTGTTCCATTGGCCTAAGGGTGATAAGGAGTACTCTTCTGATGATAGACTTGGAATTCCTTAGTCAATGCTTGAATGGTTTTATTTAGGAAGAGGGAACCTTGCTCACTCATAAAAATATTTGGACATCTAAATCTCGATGATATGTATTGAAAAATAAACTTCACAATAGTATTTGCGTTGCAATCCTTTACTGGTTGTGCTTAATCCCAATTTGTCAAATAATCAGTTCCAGTAATTATGTACCTCACACATGTCCTCTTTCTAGGTGGGTTTATAGGTCCAAAAAAATCAATAGCCCATTTATCAAAAGCCTGTAATGTAACTTGTGGTATGATTGGCAGCTCATCTCTTCCTGAATTTTTTCTTGTTCTTTAACATACATCACATGCTCTACAGTACTCCTTTGCGTTTTTCTATAGTGTAGGCCACCACAATCCTGCTCTCAAAATCTTCTGCATAGTAGCTTTCCCTGCATAATTTCCACCAGTTGTGCCTTCATGAGCCTCTTTTAGAATCATCTATCTTTCATGTTGAGATACATACCTGCATAGTATCTTAGCTAGTCCCATTTTATATAACTGTCCTCCAATTAATGAAAAATTAGCTACCCTAACCACTAATTATTTAGGTTGTTGTGTAGTATATTATGAAGGAGCCATTCTTGTGCTAAAAAACTGAATGATATCCATAACATGGTCATCTGCATTTTCGATTGCAAATAACTATGCATCAGAGATATTATCTTCTATGTTGGTTGGTTCTTCCCCTGTTTCCAACCTTCAGAAATTTTTAGGTCCTGCTTTCAGTCTTCCTAGTCTAGCAATGATCTCAAAGTAATATTCTTGAAATAATAGTAACCATCTGAAAATATTTCCTTCTAAGATAGGCTTATTAACCAAATACTTCAGCGCATAATGATCTATAAACATTTTAAAATGTGATCCTAGAGAATAATGTCTAAATTTCTACAAAGCATATACAATATCCAATCCTTCTCTTTTTTTGGTTGTGTGATTATTTTTTTCCTTGGACAACTTTCTACTTGAAAAGGCTGTATGATGATCAATTTCTCCTTCACCGGGATAAATTAGTACCACTCCCAAAGTTATACAAGAGGCATCCACATGGACATGGAATTCCTTATTCCAATCAAGTAACAGTACTATAGGTGCAACTACGATCTTTTCTTTCAATATGTCGAGCCTCTTTTGACATTCTTCATCGCACTTAAAATTTACATCCTTCTTTAACAACTTCTCCATAGGTGTAGTGATTTGTGCATACACTTTGGTGAATTTCCTATAATACCAAGTATGTCCCAATGTAGTGCAAAGCTGACTTACTGTCTTAGGTGGAGGAAAATTCATAATGATAGAAATCCTGGCAGGGTCCACCATTAATCTTTGCCTACAAACAATATGTCCCAACAGTATACCAAAAGGTACACAAAATGTGCACTTCTTTAAATTGCAGGAGATATGATATTGTTTGCATGTGTCAATAATAAGTCTTAAACTTCCAATATGTTTTCTTAACAACCCAAATATTATCTAATCATCAAAGTATACCTCCAAAAACTTGTGGATATATTGTTTAAAATTTGCAACGACCACTCTAGTAAATATTGTAGGGCCATTCTCTAATCCCAAAAGAAATATTGTGTATTGATATGAGCCCCATTCTATAACAAAGGTGGTCTTATGCCGATATTTAGGTATAATCCTAATTTGATGATAACCTAAAAATCCATTTGTAAATGAATAAGCTTCTTCACCTCCTACATTGTCTAGCACTTCATTTGTGAAAGGGGTAGGGAAGGGATCATATAAACATGCATCATTTAACATTATAAAATCAACACAAATCATGATTTCTCCTTGACTCTTCTTTTCTTGCACCACCATAAGACTTACCCATTCTCATTCTTCTACCGTTTCAATAACTCTTGATGCTATCATCTTATATAGCTCTATATTTACTTTCTCCTTCTACTTTGGGTTCAATATGTAAGGTCTTTGCTTGATTGGCTTCACATTAGGCTTAAGGGAAATATTCATAACTCATAGATCTCCTATTATACCTTTAATTTTTGAAAACTTTGTGGAAAAAAATTCTTGATATTCATGAAGTAACTCTGTAACTTTATTGATTGTATTTTCATCCCAAAAATCTCCTATTGTTGTGAACTTTGGTTCCTTCTTTGATCCTATGTTCACCTTCTTGGTCTTCAGTGGCTTTGTTATATTTGGTATTTCTAAATTAGGTCCATTTACTTCGCGACATCCTTTTGATTTTGATACATCAATGTTGAAAGGATATTCATCTTCTTCTATAGTAAGGTTATGGAATTTTAGTGCATTTTCTATCTGCACAACCCAATCAGGTTTTTTCTTTGTTAGTGGAGTTACATTCTCAAAGATTATCTTCTTAACTATATGAAGGGCCAAATCTATGTATGCACAATCGTCTTGAAAACTGAATGTTAAGATGAAACCATCAACATTGTCTTTCTAGTTTACTATACCATGTCAAAGCTCTATTTCTAAGTACTAGTTCTAAAGGATTGTCTCTAATGTATAAATGAATTCATGTACCCATTCTTGTTGTGGAATCTCCTCCATGTTGTAGTGCATATCTAGATATGCTTCCTAGGTTTAGTTTCACCATCATATTTTATCTCTATCTATGTATTGATCTGTCCAAACCTTATCCACAACAATATTAGACATTCCTGCCAGCCTTATATATTCTTCTTGTGTGCACCCCACCATCTAGCAAGAGTAGCTTTCAAGGTTATATCCAAGGCTAACAAACTTTGACTTTTTGTAACCTATTCTTCGTATTCATCAATAAAAATATTAACATCACCTAAGCCATCATAAGAAATTAGATTACATATCTCAGATGTCATGCAATGAACTAATTTGGAAATTCTTTCACAACGCCTTGTAGATATGTCAAGTAGCATGTTCTACCAATTCCCTAATTTTTCTTCTGAATATGATGCACAAAAACTATCATGCTCCCAACTCAACTTGGATTTTATAGTAGGGTTAACAAAATCATGTTCCTATGCTATATCATTCAATAGAAATTATCTATATTAGCTACACAGTGCTCTTCTTTGACTAGTTCTATATATCATACTCCTTTTGATGGATCAAAGGGAACAATTACTCTCATATTGCTTCCTTCAAATATCATCTACCTCTTCTTAAAACTAATTATGTCCATATTATCAAATGCCTAGTCAATTCCAAGGAATGCATGATAAGTGTTACTATCATCAATGATCTCTATTACTTCAAATTCAACAGTAGTGCAAAATCCTTCAATATTCACTTTTATTCCTAGTAGTCTTCTTAAGACGAATATCTTTTGTTGATTTTCCATCCTTAACTGAATAGGTAACCGTTGTAGCTTCGACTTACCTATTAATTCCCATGTCTCCTTTGTAAAAACATTAGCATCAAATCCAAAATCTATAATAACTTGATCCACCTTGTATTCTCCTATCTACGCATTAAGCCTCATTTCTCTTCCAGTTCTCTTATGTCGATGCAAATTATTCACTGCATGCATCTCACTTCGCCACATTTATTTTGATGCACAAGTATCTATCAACTGCTGAAGCCATTCTATAGCCTTTTCATATGTTAATAATTTGATAGAAGTTTGTAGAAAATAATTTAAAGTACCTCCTTTATTAGTTGACTCTTGGTCCTAAGTCAGAGTTCAATCCTATGTCGGGGCTTGGTTCTACATCAAAACTTGATTTTGTGTCGAAGCTAAGGATACATTGCAGTTGTTCTGCTTTGGTTGCACACTAGAGGTTGAAGCTCCAGCATCCATAAAGCTTCACTTTTCTTCCATAAACACTTATTTTTTCCTTATGAATATAAAAAACACGAAATTTATCAACAATTTCTCTAACCCATGTACATTCGGATTCTTTCTTCTTATATACTTTATCACTTCTAGTCGTAACTCCATTTATTAGCAATACTAATTCGTAGTTCATCATTTATTTTTTCAATGGTCATCATTTGAATATTCTGTGTTAGTTGTTGACTCCTTTTTTCTTGCATTTTTTCCATAAGTACAAGCCATTGTTCAATTACATGGTCAAAATATTTACAGTACTTACATGTCATAATAGGGTTGTAACAATCTCTTGCAAAATGACCTTCCTAGTAGTAGTTATAGTAAATAATTTATCCATATCCTTGAGCAGCTCCAACACCTTGACCTCTTCCCTCGTAGCCTCCTTGACCACCACATTGTGCATTATCTTCATTCCATGTTCTTCTTATTGCATTCTATAAGTGTCACCTTTGCACTCTATCATTCATTCATATGCTTAACAATTCTTCTCATCATGTTTTCTTGATTTACAGAATTTGCAATATAAGTTCCTTGGAGTCTACATATATTTCTGTAATAGGTAACAATATTCTGAGTGATGTTGGCCTCTGATTTTTCATATCTCACACCGTAGGCTGGATCCTACATTTAAGGGATTTGGTGCCTCCACTATCCATGTAATCCCTAAATATAGGACATTGTTCTTTATAATGGCCCTTCGATCTACACTTTATACACCATACTTCTTCTCTCACTTCTTTTCTTTTCTTGATATCTTGTATCTGGAGGGTTAGGTTTGCTAGCTGACTCTAAATCTATTGCACACCTGCATTAGTATCTCCTATAGGTGAAGCTTCCAACTTCATTGCAATTTGTAGACCTTTGAATTGACTTGTTACCTTTCGTTGCATCAATGGTAGTTTGGTATGAGGTAACAACACAACTATAAACCATTCTTGATGTTGTTGCAGATCGATTTCGAAGCTCAATTGATCTAAAAACTTCCTTAAATCTCTGATCAAATTCCCAAACACACTCAGTAGGCTTATGTATAATTTCAACTTAGTGATGCATTGTGACTGAGACTTCAGCTTCTTAAGTTCTCTTATCACCGCTGCTTTAATATATGCAAATGTTCTAATTTGATTACTAGAATACTTCACATACCATGTTAGATATCTATCTCATAGTGTTGTAATTAGTTGTTCTTTATTTATATTTTCATCATTGATCTGCTTCACGGTCCACACATCTTCACATAAAAACCAAAAAATCTTTGCATCCTCCGATCTAGTTCCCTTGTAGATAGGTAGCTTAATATCATCAACCATATTTTTTCTTGGAGGGGGATGGGGAGGGGGATGGGGGTAGGAGGAGTGGGGGTAGAAGGGGTAGGGAGAGGGAAAGAAACACCATGTTTATTACTAGATTCTAACTTTTGTGAGCTCTTAGGTTTGGAAGGTGAATACAGCAAAGTTACATGAGGGTTATCAGGGTGGCTATCTTCTCTTTCACTTTTAGATTCACTCAAAAGAGGACTATACTCTCTTTCTGGTATCTATTCTATATCTTTTCCCCTTCATGTTGTTCCAATATCTTGCTTAGATTTATTTTCTCTTCTTCCAAACATAAGTAAGCTAACAATCTAGCTGCATCCGTAAAACTCCTTTTTCACATAGAATCATCTTAATCCATAGTTTCAAAGATTTAAAATACTTACCTCATAGTCCTTTGATGAATTTTCATTCTTTTTTGCTGTAGAACATGTTTGGTCTACTACGAACTCAGCAATAAATCTTCCCAAGATGTTATCAATCTAGAAAACAACAACCCTTGAAATCCTATTGTTAGTGCTCTTGAGTCGTTGTATCAATTCAGGAGTCCAAGTCATAGGTTCTCCACCCTTAAAACATGTCTTTCTTTCAATCAAAATTGATATCCACTCGTACAGATCAACAGGAAATGACGCAAAGAGAAGTTCATATTGATCTATGAAAATATATCTCTGTAACGAAGATTCAGACTTCAAATGAGGGTTTTTGTTCTCTTGATCTAGAAATTCTCGCTCCTATTCTACCCAATCTTGAATCTCCTTCTTCAAAGGATGCCACATAAACATATCCCTCAAATAGACCATGGTCCTAGAAATGAAACAATTTATTGGTTTTGATTAGGCTGACCAAGGTTCGATCTATATTGCGCACCTACAAAACCCTTAATCACTGGCCCTTTTGGCATGACCTGCAAGCAGATCACAGTCTGACCCGAATTGAGTATGGGAGGATGTACAACTAGGCTTCTGCAGCCATGAGGGATGATGCAATGTGGTCTTTTTATGTTTTTTTTTTATCTTTAACAGATATATATATAATATATATAATATATATATATATATATATATATAATATATATTTATACATATATTACTTCACCACATTCATTTAATCACATAAACATATCATATAAACCCATAATCATTACTACGCTATAGTAAAATGCAATTGTAATAAAATTGCTACACTACAATAGATAATAAGAAAATACACATGAAGACACATGTTTTATCGTGGTTCATCCCAATGTGGGAATACCTCTGCAAGAATTGTTTCTTATAGATTAATCTTATAAAACAAAAAGGTTCTTGACCTATGTACTAAGCTGCAAGTCGTATGCACACTCAACTCCAGAGCCTTTCCTTTGCCACAAACTACAGATCACAATAATTCGACCATAAACATAGATTTAGACAATAAAGACGATTCTTATTCTTATTATTGATCCCTATATATACTATTACATCAAGGGATATATCATCAAAATACCATGGTCCACATACCATGGACTCCCCCAATACAAGCTACTATGGTCTGAAAACCATTGATATCTTACAACATTACATTCTTTTACAAAAAGGAGGGGCTTTGGCCTACCCTGAAGCCCATATATCGTATGGTATATATACTACATGATCCACTTGGTGCTCTGCTGCCCCACTATGTAGTCCACTTCACGCTCCATTGCACTTGTTACTTCACACTCCACTGCACAAAATGTGGAGTCTTGACCAAAAAATAGGCCAAGTTGGGTTGCACCCAATAATAAGTAGAGTGATGGACTATGCAGGAAAAGGAACTTGGTAATATTCCATATTTTGATAAGGTTTCTCACCAACGTCAGGCGGTACTGATGAGACTACCGGGCAGGAAATATCTTCCACAATAGTTAACAAAGGGTGCTCATTATCTTAATCAAATTCCATAAGATGACCAGACACCACCCAATGATCAGGAGGTATATAAGGTCAACAAGTGTCGAAAGAGATCATATGCATAAGATATTTAGAAGAGTATGAAGTAATTTTGGGAGGCGGTAATTAAGGAAATACCCCAATAAGATATGACCGTTGAAGCAAGCCCATGCCAACACTCTCATACTGACCATGGTGATTTACGACAAGCGGGACTAATTTCCTCGAAGTGGAAATTTGGCTCGATGGCACACAATAGTCAAGCTGGTCAATGGTAACAATTTTCTTCATGAGGAAATCAAAAAATACAGAATATGAATGAGACAACTATAGTCATGGTATAGAACTAGCTATGCCCAAGGAGAAGGTTATACTCCAAAGGAGCATCGACGACTTCAACATCGACATAGACATTTTTCCCCCCTAGATCAATGACAAACTTGGAAACAAACCTGTTAGGCACAAATTTATCTCCATCAAAGGATTGTAGAGTGGTAATGAACTTAGTGAGTGCTGGAGAGCCAAGAACCTTCTAGCATGATGCTGACATGACACAAGTGGAAGGGCCTTCATTTACCCAAGTGTTATGAATATTCTTATGGAAGACATGAATGATAATCTGAAAGGTGATATATTGGGAAGGTAGAGGAGAAGCCTTGTTAGCATTAAACGTAATGAGGCTTGAGTTAGATAGATATAATTCACCAATCATAGACAACAATTCCTTATGTTGTTGAGGACAAATTTTCAAAACCTCCAGGGGAGACATGGCATAAGGACCCTGGGAAAGATATTTAACAATACTATAATTTTGACTGGCTTGGGTAGAGGGATTGTGTGTCACCTTACGGATGACACCCTTGGGGGGGCGATAAATTGGTTCCAAAGGATTATATAATGTGAGAGGTTTAGTGGAAAGAGGTGGAGTGGGTCAGTCCTCAGGATAAGAACTCGACTTAGGAACATCATATGATTTAGCTCGCATAGTCATGTTCACATCTTCATTGCACATAAATATGGATGAACTATTGGTGGAATGAGAAAAAAACCTTTGTTTCCCCCTTGTGGAGGTGGAGGTTGAGAAACCATCTATTGTTGAGGTTGCGTAGGGAATTGATAATTCAAAACAGTAGGATGTTGAGTAGATGGTGGTGAAAGGAGCTTATGGACTTCATCCATCAGAGGCAACTCATGAGTGAGTTTTTTTCCTTGAAATATTTCAAAAGGGAATTTGATTTTATGACGACATTCACTAGTGCCCCTTCCTTGATGCTCAGGGTTTGTTTTGGGTTCCTAAGAAGTTGGGTTCTTTTGTTTATTTTCCTTGTTTTTCTTACCACCATATTGTTCATTGTTCTTCAATTGAGTGGACTTCACCATAAGAATCTCAGTGGACCACTCAGGAGAGGGCGCTTTAGTAGAGCCAAAAGCACTTTCTTAGGATTGAGTTGTAACAATAAATTACCCAATTTGGGTAGCAAGTTGGCTCATAGAATCAGAAACAGACCCAATCACTCCAACGACGTGGGATAGAAGAAGGTTTAGGAGGGTCAATAGAAGGCCTAGGGGCATTAGGAAACACTTCATATAGCGTACCTGACTGTGAACAGATAAGATCAAAATAATGGGTATCTAAAATGGATTTCTCCTCACTAATGGCTTGAAACATGGAAACATGTATATCTAGGGTCGAAGAGAGTGAATGAACCACTTAGGTAAGATTTCATCAGGTAACTTGGTTCTCACTAACCTCTTGCGACAATACCACTCATGAATGTGATCGGAAATTAAAGTGGTATCATATTGTTTAAAGTTTGAAAACAGATCAAAGTCTATATCATACCCAGTAGGCAACTGGAAGTATGTCAAGAAGAAGGTTTGAGCTAAGGAGGAAAAGTCACTGTAGGATGCAGTATTTAACTCGATATACCATTTTGTGGCATCTATAGTTAATGTATGTTGGAACAAGTGAATTTTAATAGAATCATCCACCAAATACTTCGATGAGCGCCATAAATAATAGGTCATAATGCGGGTGGATTGATTCTCTCCAGGTTTTCCTTCGAACTTTGGAATATCAAATCGTAATTTGGTGAGCATAGTTGTGCACCAAAGATCATGTCTAATGGGGTAATTAGTCATCTTGGAAAAATTTGGTAGATCAAGAGAAGATAAAAATGGATTATGAAGTTTGCTAAATGAATCATAGGCAAGAGGTGCCCCTATCCAACCTTGTGGCCCCCATATATAAGGATTGTGATGTATGGATTGCTAGTGAAGGAATAGATTCACCCTGACATACGATTGTTGTGGGGTAGAATGACTAGTGTAAGGATTCCCCCCCACCCCCTCCAAGGTATGTGTCCCCAGAGAGAAAAGGACCCCCAAGAGCATGAATTCTCATAGGGTTGTAACTAGGAGGATAAGATGAATCATCCCATGTGGTTGGAGCAACATAAGGAGAATAAATTGTGTGGGCCATGACACTAGAAACAAGGTTTCCTCCAGATAAATTAGTCCCTTGAGAAAACTACTAGTAGGTGGTGTCCCTCCAAAAAATGAACTATACCAACCTTGGGACATGATAGAAGCAACATTTCGCTTAAGTGGAGTAGGAACAATTGATGAATCCCACCACCCCCAACCCCCCCTTCCCCACTAACATATTTCCACAAGTTTACAACACCCAATCAAGGAATAAGAATTGTTGGTTGAGAAAAGTTTGGTGAAAATACTCTTAACCCTACCAACTCACTAGGATTAACACCCATGGTTGACATAGAAGATGAGTTAGGCATAGACACATGAGGGAAAATCATATGATTTATAGAGGAAATAAGTAAAATTCCCCAAGAATATGTAAAAGGTGTAGTCAGTGGAGTAGGTATGGCCCCACTAAGAGGCAACACTGATGACATGGAAACAAAGGCTATTGATGGAGAATGTAAAAATGTATCAGACTCTACCATATGCTAAACAACTCACAATGTTAAAACGGTATAAGAAGGTTTGGAATCATTAGGGTTCAAGCGCAACCACTCATATCCTAGTGGATTGGTTAAAGGTGGATTGGTAGGAGCAGTAAAATCATCTGCTAAAGTCTCAATAGAGATCATATCACCAGTAGAAGACCTAGGTATAGATTCCAAAACTATGTGTTTATCTAATTCTTGAGAATCGACAGGAAATATTTGTGCAGGAGTGACTATTCCACTTCATTCAGGATGAAAAATGTTAAGACGACGTGACTCATGGCGAATAAATTTAGCCAGGGTGAAAAATTATAAATTAACAGAATTATGTTAGTAAAAACAATCTAAGGCCAAAATTAGTAACTCAGACCAAACAACACACACTATAAATTTCCTAAAAGATATTCACACACAAACCAAAGTAAAAAGAAGATGGCGATGGAATACTTATACTAGTGACCTGCTTCCAAGCCCTTTTAGCTACAAACTCGGTCCAAGTTCTCTCACTAGACATGGAACACCCCTGGAGAGGACTGAGAGAGTATGACCAATATTTATCCCAAGTACAGTGAAGGCAACACTGACTCTACATCTGTGTATGAGCCCTAAAAGATATGCCACTATGGTCACCACTGAAAATAACACGTCTTAGGGGGATAGTCACAAGACAACCCACATGCAACGGCAAGACACTTAACTTAGAGAGATAAGACTGAAACCACTTGAGAGATGCCTCCCAAGTGGTCCCCAAGTGATACAAAAAATGTTAATAACACTGTTTGCATGTGTGAAATTTTTTTTATATCGCACTACCTGAAACTAAGTGAAATGGGCCATGTCACCCTACCTATCCCAGGTGTGACCTCATGCTTAACCCTCTTGTTAGAAGTGCTTCCCATACCGAACTACTCCAAATGGATATGACTCCCTAATGCAAGCTGCTATGTTTATTTTGTATTATTGGATAAGTGGACTCACACACCTATCTCCAAGACCCTAGGCTAAGCTAGTGGTAGTGTACTACCGATAAAGAAAAAATGAGTCTAGTTGATTTTATTATGGTGTTCATTTTAAGTGGTTGTTGTTTACAAATTTGGGATGCAACATGAAACTTAGATGGTGTGAATGAATCTTGTTAGTCACCTTGATGTAGCTATATGCAAATTCTCCTTTTCACTTCGATGAATGCTAAATATGGGAGGGTAATAGTTTTTCACAACACACCAATGCCTAAAATAATGCACCTCTCACTAAATTCTTAAATTCAAATACCCAAAATTTAAAAAATTGTTGATCAAAGAATCAAACCAAAGAGGAAAAATAACTAAAAAGAGGCCAAAGAAAAGTCCCCAAGCTATAATGCCAAACACTTAAAAGCACCCAATCTAGGAAAGAAAAGCCAAATAAGAAAACACACTCAAGCAATAAAAAAGAAAGCCAAAAGTGAGAAAGGAAGGTAATTCCAGTAAGCTAGGGTTGTAGGAAAATGGCTCAACCAAGGCCAATGTTCTACAAAGGTCAAAGCTAGACTCTAGAGGTAGGAAGGAAAAAACAAGATCAAATGAGAGTGATAAAAACAATGGAAACAGAGTCACAAAAAAATTTCTAGATGAGAATTACACAACTAATCACAACACCACCAAGTGTGATACAACAAAGCAAAATAAGAAAGATATCACTTAGTAACAACTCTCAAAAGCCAAATAAAGGAAAAATACAAAATAAAAATCAGATCTTACTTGTTACTTGATCAACTAAACAAATATGAAAAAATGGATCCAAATATGAGGACAATAGCCCCAACCAAAGCACACCAAACCTCCAAGGAAAACCTTAGAGTAGTACCAAAGGAAATACCCAACACAAACCAACAAGAGTATGATCATATATGATATGTTTCATATTTGAAATAAATTATGACAAATATATGCTATAAATAGAAAAAACTTCTGAAGAAAAACACCTGAAAGATCAAGAAAATAAATTGAAAGAAAACTCGAAAATTGGGGAAAACAAATAGAAAATAGGCTGATTTTTCAATCATCCATATCTTCCTCATATGGATTTCGTTTTAGGTGGCTTTTCTGAAGAAAAAATTCTCAGAGGAATCAATATCTCTTTATATTTTTATCAAATTCTATATAGAAAAGAACATAAACGAACATAAAAAGAATCTGCACGCAAGGGTGGAAGAAAATCAAAATGGTTGATCTTCAATTGGACATAACTTCCTCATACAGAGTCTTTTCATTGTGTTTTTTTTTTTTTGGGGGGGGGGGGGGGGGTGTAGAAATATGAGAGGAATCCATATGTATGGATTTTTTTTTATCAAATTACGTATAGAAACGATTAGAAATTGATAAAGAAGCCATGACTTGTTATTCTCTCTCTTAAAAAAAAAACTCTAGATCTAAGATCAACTCAGATCTGAAGCAGGTAAAGCCATTGGAAATAAAAATGAATCCAAAAGGCCATATACAACTTAATGGGAGACCAAATAAAACCATATTTTATGAAAAATAGAAGAGATCTAAAGACAGAGGGAAAAAGAAAAAAACTTTCATCGAAAGCACAAATTATGTTGCATTTAATAATGCAAGGAGCTATCAATCCATGATCTCGTGCCCGATTGAGATCACCAGACAAAAAAAGAGAATGGATAAGACAATATAATAATAATTCTCAATCCATATGGCCATGTATGTAGTTTCGATGCAATTTATATGCCACAACATGTGAGCAAGTACCTTGCCTCCTCGAAGGTCATTGTATGGTTTTGAGCTTGATGAAGAATTATTGAACTCTAATCAAGGGATGTATTTCATCCAGTCCTGATACAAATCTTGCACATAAACAAAAACAAATAGAGATGACAAGTGATCTTCCACAGAAGACCATCAAATGAAAACATCTAGAAATAACACATTAATTACTACAAAATTGATATTAGGGGAAGGAACATATATTTTCATTAACCATATTAGTCAAAGTAAAAAAAAAGTATACCTTCTAGAAAAGGAGATATTCTCCTCAATCTTGTAGCATGGTCTCCTCTCCCAATACGAAAAGTCTCTTGCTCTATAATTTGGATACTCCATCTTACCCACTTTCTTATTGGTGAGATTATATAGGTTGATTTTATCCTTTGGGGGAATATATCTAGACAACTAGGGGTTTGAGAAGTTAAGATACTTCTACAATAATGGACCCCTAGACAACTCATACACAAGTGTGTCAAGTTGATTTCCTTGGGAATGGAAAACTCTAGAAATAATTTTCACAGCTATGAGCTCTTTCTCAATTATCTCAATTATGAAATAATTATTATCTCATAATTATAATATTTTGTCAAAATAATTATGAGAAATTGTTGAATTATGTAATTTCACCCTTTTAACATGGTATAAATCTCACATAATTAAAATAAAAGGTGGAAATAGGATACATTTTAGCCAAATAGCTTAGGTAAGTAGATATTGGGTTTCTCTCACTATATTGGAGTGAAAAATAGGGTTATAACAGTAAACATTATCATGTTATGACATTTGAGCTCCCACTTGATTTCCATCTTGCTTTTGGGTTTTCTGCATATTAAGAGAGAGAAATAAATCGTTGAAGCACAAGGACATCAAAAGGACCCATCCCATGGAGGAGGATCTACAGATCCATGCTATATATCTTCCTCACCAGGAGTTTTTAATAAAATATTATTCATTCAAAGTCCTTTTATTGGATTATTGCACTTTATTTTACTGCTACTATATGTTTTGGACTTGAATAAGATATTTTCTTGCAGGGCTTTATCATGTTTTATTGTATATATGAAGGATAAAAAGGAGTCACATTGTGTTGTTAGGGTGACTTGTCACTAGTGACTTAAGTGAAGTATTTTCTGTGCAATTTTATGCAAACTTTACACTAACTGACTCCACGACAAAATTAGCTACATAGTCATCAAAAAATGGTAACTTTGTTGGTGTAGTAATTCAGATCCTTGGTGGCTGTCATTTCAGCCCTCTTCACCATTTTTCCAAATTTTTTTAGCCTCTCAATTTCTATTTTTAGATCTCCTTTCTTTTCTAGAATTTTTTTGTGTTTTGTCATGTTTTTACCTCTTTCTGTAAGTCACATGTACTAGTCGAGAAGGAGGTGGCACAATCTAGGTGAGATTTTCCGAGTGAGAGTTTTGGGAGAAAAAAGCACTTTTTGGCCTCTTTTTTGTGTTTTGCAACACACTATTCAGGTCTTTTTCTGCATTCGTAGGCACTTTTCAGATCAGTTTCTGCATTCTGCCATTTTTTAGAATTGTTTTCAGAATTGTCAATATTTCTTGATTGTGTTGTGTGCGTAATAGGAAGGGTTTCTATTATTTACTAAGCCACCCCTAGGACTATATTCTCTTAATAATTTCTCATTGAGTGAGGAAAAATCCCCCTGGGGTTTAGAGTAAACCTCCATCATTTAGGAAGAGATTTGATAAGTTGGGTCTAGAGTACAACACCTTTAGCCACTGATTTCTAGGGTTTTTCCCATTCTTTTACAACCCTTATGGATAGGCTTTTTCATAATTTTACAACCTTTATAGTTTGATTTTTCTTTACTCCTTAGGATCCCCTTATGTTTCCTATGATTTTCGAGGTTCTTGTGTATCCTTTTTCAACATTTTCACCTCTGATTTTTGTTGATTTTCTGCATCATTTTCGACAACCTAGTGCCTTTAGATCCCAATCCATTAGACATTATTTATTTTTACCATTTATGTCTTTGAGTTTCTTGTTTGTCATATTTTTCTTAGCTTCATCATAGCCTTCTTGGGTGGGGTTTGTGTGCTTGGATTTGATGTTCATTTTATTGTCCATTTTTAGAATTATTTATAGTTTTTTAGTATTTTATTTTCAATAGCACATGAAACATTAAAACATGCTCAATTAACTCATATAATAATTACATTCTTTTACACACATTTGCACACCATAAGTGGACATGAGCTTGGTTAGCACCACCAATTCAAGACTTGAAACGTTTCACCTTAATAATTCAACATGTGTAGACTAAGCCCACTTAGGCGCTAGGGCCAAACAAACTTTGTAGTTAGGTGTATGATTGGTGGGATAGGCTTTCAATAATAGCCATAAATCACTTACATTGAGACATAGCTTGTTTACATATTAGGGAGCTTAAAATCCATCACCATCTGATGGTCCAAAGCCAGAGTGTGTGAGAAACTCGATTCAGAGGAGGTTAGGCCAAGTCATCATGTGAGCAGTTCTCCTTGGGGATACCCAACCCGTGGAAGGTAATATTGTGCTTTGGCTGATCACCAAGAATCTCAAGGCTCGACCACCCTAGTGGGACGAAGGTAACCATAGTGCCCAGTCATAGGAAAACACCCTATAGGCCTTGCTATGGGTAGAAGTTATTTCTATACCCCACCTTTCTCTAGATAACTCTCCTTGTGGGGATCCAATTTCGTCAAGTTAGAAGTCTCTTGGAAGTCCATTTGAAACAATAGATCTAGGAATTGTTTGAGGATTTAGACCACCTATAAGCTAGAGGCTATTTTTCTTTTATAGTATGTGTTTTCTTGAATTAATGTAGAATATTAATATATTAAGTTTAAACATGGAACCACTACACTAGTTGTTTGTTAATATTTTTATCCAATCATCACCTTTTAGTCGATTGAGTAATCATTGTCTTGACATCATTATGCCCCCCTAGGCATTTGGCAAGGAGACTTTGTGGCCTTCTCTCCCAGTTTCCTTTAGGACATCTTAATCCTTGCTGTCAAGTTAGAGTTCATCCTCCTAGTGATCTGGATTAAAATAGGAATGTAATAAAGTACATAAATAAACATAAATACAAAGATGTAGTAGAAGTAATACTTCATTTCATTAATGTAAAATACTAGAATATGCTTATAAACATAAACCGAAATAAACTAGCTCGACCGATGGTAACTATCTCTAAGGAGAGATGTGGTAGCTACATGCCTCTGAACTATGTTACAATGAGGCTTGAAGGCCTATTTATTGTTGAGAAATAATGGAAAACCCTAAACATCCAAAAATTTAACCCTAGGAGATGAAGCGCCAAACTATGGGCCTCAAAATGGCTCTGGAAGTTCGGGACCGGAAAAACTGCCAAAAATAGTAAATTGTGCTATAATTAAGGAAACTGAACAACTAAAAGAGACAGTAATGGGGGTCCATGTGAGATGTGCATCTAGCCACGAACATCCACCAAGATCATTCCTCCCCCTTAGGAAGCAATGGTCCTAATGGAGTTGAGCGCCTCCATCAGATGGGGAAACTTCTACTGAACTTGGACCCTGGTGAGATGTTCTGCAATCTCTGATGTGTTCAATAATGGTGGGAAGCATAGTCGAGGGTGGTCCAAATTAAACACTCGGTGGAAGCTAAGGAATGGGGGAATATTATGTTCCAAAGCATTATTTCCCACAACCTTTCTAATGGTGTAAGGACCATATCAAAGTGGTCTAAGCTTTCGATGGGCTCTTGTAAGACATTCTTTTTTCAAATTCAACCAGACATTGTTGCCCACTTGAAACTTGTGTGGCACCCAATGTTGATCATGTCACTACTTGTACTTGGAATTTTCTAGAATGGAGCGAATATATATCAGCCTAATGGGTAGAGGTGCTCCAAGAGTTAGATTGATCGAATGCTTGACCTAACAGTGCAACTATACCCCTGTGGATGAGGAGAAGATGTTTTTGTATTATTTCACGACAATATCCACCTTATTTTTCAATGTGGAGGAACCCTTCCTGGGGTCCATGGATGTGGCTATGATCTTCCCCTTACTATGAGAGTGAACCAGAAAGAAAATAGTTCTCCTAGTCTGGGTGATGATCTTACTGCATGTCTTAGCAGAGATCAAAGAGGTGGTGGCAGGTGGGGCTACCTCCAGTATCATGTATAATGAATTACCCAAATAAATAATAACAATGTGAGGCCTTGAATCTTACACAACATGTCACTTACATAGGTATGGTTGGCCTAATAATACATCACAAACATTGAGAGGTGCAACATCACATAATACCTCTTCCGTGAAGGGCTTGATGCTGTAGGGAAGGTGACATTACTGAAGGAATCATAGATCTCATCCTTGGTGAAGCCACTCGATGTTGTACGGTTGTGGGTGTGGTATGGTCAGTAGTCCTAACTGCTTCATGACCTCTGCTGAAATGATGTTCTTTTGGCTACCACTATTGACAATGAATTGCAGAGGTGAACCATTCACCCACATTTGTGAGATGAAAAGACACTCCCCCCCCTCTGGATCTTCGAGCTCATTCTTCTAGATCTTGGCAATGGCAATAATGGCATTGGGTTCAACATTAATGATCTTCTTCCCTTTGTTATTCCTCTTGTTTGGTTCTGACTCAAGGTCAGAACATGCATCTAATTCTCAAGCCTTCAACTCTGCCACGAGCGACTGCTTGGCCCGACACTCACTTGTGTTATGAGTGGGGTTCTTATGGAACTCACACCACTTTGTTGTATCCTTCTTTGACTTCATGGTGTTGTTCTTTTCTTGCGGCTTTGATGGGTTGTCTTGGGTCACACTGTCTTCGCTTTGTCCTTGGTTCTATAGTTTGGGGCATCCTTTCACTTGCTTTGGATTCGCAGATCTAAAGTCTCGCTTCTTCTGTTTAAACTTCTACTCAATCTTGACAGTGTATTGGTACACCGTGTTGAGTGTGGAAATGTCTAGGAACTCCATCTCATCTTGGATGTACCTTTGTAGGCAGCCATGGTATTTGAGTTCCAAATGTCACTCAGAATCCTTCATACCCAAGTTTGTGCAAATGGTATGAAAAATTTTGGTAAACTCCTATGCTTCTTGGTCCCTTCCCTACCGCAGCAAAAATAATACTTCATTTCATTAATGTAACATACTGAAATATGCTTACAAACAAAAATGGAACTAAACTAGCTCGGGTAATGGTAGCTTATCTCTAAGGAGAGATATGGTGGCTACATGCCTCTGAACTGTGTTACAATGAGGCTCGAAGGCCCATTTATTGTTTAGAAAAAATGGAAAATCCTAAAGATCCAAAAACCTCACCCGAAGAGATAAAGCGCTAAACTAAGGGCCCCATTTGGGTAAATTGGTACATCAACTTCCCAGGCTTATAACTTTGGCATACGATCTTTGTTTGACATGCACAATACCTCGTTAGAAATATCTATCGGAGGACTACAACCTTCGAACAATTGACATCACCATATGACCCATGCTGGCCCTCGTTTTCCTAAAAAAATTCATTTAGGGCCTCAAAATGGCTCCAAAAGTTTAGGACCCGAAAAACTGCCAAAAATAGTAAATTGTGCTACAATTAAGGAAACTGGACAACTGAAAGATACAGTGCTGGGGGTCCAAGTGGGATAGGCTTATGGCCGCTAATATCCACCTGGATCACCTAGTCATCCATTGAGTCCCCATACTGATTCTAGCTCTTCTAATTCTTCTAGTTCTTCTTTTGATTCCATGTCCTCCCAACACTGTACTTCCACCATGTCAGGCACAAACATGGGTGTGAGAAACCAAGGTGGTAACCAGAGTAGCCCCACAATGAAAAAATCTTCTTGTATGGCCACTAACCTCCCATTCCTCCCCTATATGGCTAGTTTGATCCTTCCTTATTTCCACCAGCTCATCAATTATACTCTTCTCCATGACCCTGATTGGCTTGCTATGCCTACCCACCTTCCTTCTGACATCCCCAAATTTGAATTTAATCTTGGATAAGTCCCCACAAATCATGTTTTATCTGTTCGTATGTGCTGTTCATCTAATTCCATCATTTAAGACTCCATTTGTCTTCTTCTTTTCCAGCACACCCTTACTGGAGATGCTTCTAAGTGGTATGTGGACCAACCACATGCCTCCCATTCCACCTTCATGACTATCGCCAATGATTTTATATCATAATTCTAGTTACCCCTTTGATGTCACACCAATACAAAACTCTTATCCTGTTTTCAGCAAATGTTTTCCACCTACCCATCTGACCGTGTTCAAGAATGGCACAGAAGGAGGAGCATGTGTAGAGCCCATGATTTTGAAGGCAAAGCATATATGGATTGGTTCCTTAGAACAATTTTCAACACCATAGGTAAAGATGTTTCCTCCCACTTCCCCTATTCTGAGGATGAAGTTGTCGAAGTAGCTTTGAAATATGACATGATCTATGCACACTCAGGATATGTTTATATTCTCATTCTTGATTTGCCTAAGCCTGATACTACTAATGCACTGAGTGAATCTCATGTCATTGATGGTATCAATGGATCTATATCACACCCTAAACCTTCACCATATCCTCAAACTCACATGAGTTAAATCCCACGGGCAACTATGTCCACTTACACTTATCCCCCTCTTGATCCTTCACATGTCAATGCTTAATTAAGTAGAGGCATATCATATTCATATACCTATCTACATCAGTCAATGTTACGGATAGTTGTTGCTCCACCTGGTTATCCAAAAATTTCCATGAATCCTTTCTATCTTTTTGTATCGCCCAATGCTTTAGCCCCTCCAGAATCAAATCCCCAATCTCCCATGCCTCCTCCACCTCTTCCACAATAGAAAGTACCTCCTCAAGGCCAAGTGTATGCTCAACTGAATGCAACCAATCCCACGAACCCCAAGAGAAGGAATAAAGGGAATGGTAATCAAAATCAACCATATCAAGATAACCAAGGCAACCAAGGTCTACCACCTAATTCCCCTATGGGTGATCGGCCTAATCTCACAACCCAACAATATGGCATACAACCCAAACAAAACAAGGTTCCTTGAAAAAATAAAACTTGAGCTTGTTGCAGAGTATTTTTCATTTATACTCACGTGTCCCCTTCTACCTCAGATGTGTCAAGCATGGGAAGCTTAGGAAACTTCTTCTAGAAGATCTCAGCCCATTGCTCCACATCCCCGCCGTCTTGCTTATTCAACACTAGTTGTGCTTACAAATACTTTTCCCCATCAACGATATGTATCTTTCCAAGCCACAAAGGGTAATACATCTCCTCAACCTTCACAATATGGGTAGAATACTTACTAGATCCTCATGATAAATTCTAAGGAAGTCAACACTGAACAATTCAACCTCCAAAATTGGTTGCGCCAATATGACAAAGCCCCTATAAAATTGATCACTAATTCCAAACCTAAAGTGTCCACTTAGCCTATGTCGTCACCAAATGGCAGCTTACAGATCCATCTACCTAAATTTGAGGCTCCCCCCAAGATCCTCAAAGGTCCATTATATCGAAATGTCATTTCTTCTAAAGTCGCCCATACATATAGCATAGTAGATGACATGGTGGAATCTCCCACTGCCATGTCAATGCTAGAAGTCTTCTAGAAATTCCCATCCCAATGGAAAGGTCTACTATCTATTTTAGGTTTTTTGGATCTCTCTAATGATCTTCTAATTTCTTTTGACATTGACAAATCGCAACATCCCCCCATTCCTTCCTTTTTTTCTTTTCAAATACGAGTTTCCATAAAGAATGCCATAATCCAGTAGTGTATCATAGATTAAGGTTCCTCCACCTGTGTGACAGCTACCTATGTGATGGTTCCTCAACATCCACTATCACTCTTCATGCATGGGACAATCATCCCTTGTAGCCCTTTGGTTTATATCAAAACTATCCCATTATTTTTTTCGTACAGACTCTAATTGATGTCGAATTCATTGATGCCCCATTAAATTATAACATCGTGTTAGGTTGTAATTACACATATGCCATGTCTGTTGTTGCATCCGCTGTCTTTCACAGGATTTTCTTTCCTCACAATGGAAAGATCATCATTATCAATCGGTTGAATTACTATGGCCCTCAATTTCAAACATATCCCTATATCACTATCTCATCAATGACTAGAAATAATACTATATCTTCCTTTACTAATGTGTCTCATGGATTCTATAAAGATTCCATGCAACTTGGGGCTTATTATGGCCCACAACCTACTCCTTCTCAACCTAGCTCTTTGAGTGTTTTCATGCTTCAAGCATCATGGGGTAACAATAAGTGGGCTGGTATGCCTTCTCAGTAGCCAAACCCTCCACAAACTCCTTCTCCCAACTCAGCCCAACCTTTAGTTGCAATTTCTCAAAACTAATTTCCTTCTACTGGTATCTCTCCTAGTCCTTCTTAGCTCAGAACTATTCCACCAAGTCTTAATAATCTAGGAGAAGTTCCCCTAGGTCATTACCCTTCTGGTTAGATACCTTTCTTATTCCCACCACTAGGAATATTTTCTACCCCTGCTATGGCTACATTAAGTCTACTTAACATTACCTTTCAAATCCTATTATAGTAAACTGATCCTCGTAAAAACACTCCTCCTAATCAACTCAAAACATACACAACTTTGACTCCAGTTAAACCTATTTTTTCTACCCCTTCCTTTTCTTCAATTCCACAACAACCTCAACGGGAAGCAAATTTGTTATGAAAGAATTTGGTAACGAGTTTAAAGCCCCAAAAATGAGACCCAAAGACAAGGCACCCCAAGAAACTCTAGCTCCTCCTAAACTACCAAAGCCTACTCCTCCATGCGATTTGTGTGATGTTGTTGGGCATGTCACCAATAATTGTCCTAAGCTCCCTGATATCAAGAATGTGGTCTCTAATACCTTTCCCAACTCTAACATTCTTGAAGTCCATGTTTCCTTACTTGAGTCCACCAAAAAAACAAATCTGTACACATGAATCACCCTTGTTCTTTATCTGATAATTATGGCCATTATTCCCATCATTGTCCTTGTCTCTAATATTTTTGCAATACACTTCAAGTGCTTTGTGAGTTATATGCCTCTCATAGTGATTCCACTTCTCCTATACCTATGGTTTCTAGCACCACTACTTTTCCAGAACAAGAGGTATCCCAACCCACCATTGTGATTTGCCCTCCTAATATGGAGATGAGAAATAGTTATGCTCCTATTCTCTACCTCTCATCATCCATGGGATCGATGTATTAGGATCCTCAGAGTTTCTTATTGTTATTTTATCAAGCCTTCTTCAACAAACACTTTAGTCTACACATTGGAAGATGTCACATCTACCATTGATATGTTCAACCATGTTGACAATGCACATGTGAAGCATGATGATGATTAGTTCAATAAGCCCTTACTTTGAACCCATGAATTGAAACCACATCCACCTTGTGGCCACAACATTGCCACACAATGTTTGGGTAAGGGGGATTCATTCTCGAGAGTCCAGGAGAGGTAATTATCCCCAATCCTCCTAGTGCATCTGGTAGTGTCTACTCTAGTACCATTAATCTTCCCCATTTAGAAGAACCTCTAGATCCTCATATCACTTCAAATCACCCTAGCGATGATTCACTTAATCATTCCTCCTTCTTCCATAAACAACCTAGTCCATTAGACATCATTGTTATTCAACCATCATTTTGTCTAGGTGAGCCTCAATTCATTATATCCGAAGCCACTCTTCATTATAGTCACGTCATATATGAAAACCCAAAAATTCAATGCATTTGATTCATATATAAAATGCCAAGTGAGATTGGAAATCCAACATTTCCTTTCTCTTGTTGCATCTATCAAACATTCTTACCATAGGAATACATCAATAACATTTACAAATGGTGAACCACATCATCAAAATGTTTTTATATTCCACTATCCTAAATACATTTTGTGTGTCCATAACATGCTACATCCATCCATACAAATTTGGGGGGCACCGTAGCCCCTAGATCTCCTCATCATTCTCTAGAGGATGCTATGGCAGTAGGATCAGATGTGTGAATCACTTATTTGAGCACCTAGAACACAATGATGCTTCACAAACTCATATATCAAAGGGAATCATTCCCACCTTGGCGTACCTGATAAGTCCACTCTGTCATCTTACACTGGGGGGCATTATCCCATGCTTGGGGGCATGATGGATGTTGTAACTTATTTTTACCCTTGAAATAGTTTTATTTTTAGAAAAAAAAAAGAAAAAAGAAAAAAAAATGAAGAAAAGAAAAATAGAAAAATTAAAAGAAAATAAATAAATAAAATGGGAATAATAGTAAATAAATAATAATAAATGTTTACCCTTTGGAAAGCGAGCACATTTAAATGTCGCTCATTATAGTTTGTAATATTTGATATTTTAAGTCAAGTGTTGATTTGTAAAAAAGTGACATGACTGCCACCCACAAAGGGTGAACGAGCACATATTTTTCAATGGCTCATATTTCATGCATTGAGATCAACAGTCCTGGGAAAATAGTGAGACCCCCCGCATTCTTGAATGATAATGAATGGGGGAGAGGGTCTACAAAGTAGTTTATTTGAAACCCGCTTAACCTGCGTGGCAAGCGTTTGATGATTGTGACCCCCCTCTACTTGATACCACTTACCATCTCCACCTCCCTTGCAAACCACTCACCCACATTAATTTCCTCCCACCATTTTTACCTTTCATCAATGTCCCACTACACTTAGCCATTTCCATCTCTCCCACCAAATCTAGCAAATGGTCGTTGCCCTTTAATTTTCTCCCACCAATGTTCTACAACATTTAATCCTGTGCACCAATAATGGTTAGCTTAACTAAAACCCGTTATACGCTCCTAATAAAATATTTTTATCCCTTTCAAATGGATCATCTACCATTTCTACTTGTAACTGAAATTATCAAAAAAATAATGCAAGCAAAATTGCAGTGAACAAAAACCTTCAACCATCATCATTTTCGAGTAACTGTATAATTTTCCTAGGTATTTTATTTTTTTCTAATGGCTTCCCATAAAGGAAAATTGAAAATGTTTGTAGATAATCCTTTACGACCCCCTGTGATTAACTTGGATGAACACCCACTCGTTAATACCCACTTTAAAATCATAGAGACCATTTGTGAATTCACCCTTATGAACTTCACAATATGGCATTTAAAAAATACAAAGACACCAGTGATGAATTCCAATTTTGCAAATCCCTACTACCCCAGTTTTGTTTCCCTCAAACCCATCATTTTCCACAAATCATCACCCTATGTGTAGCTCAATAACTTCCTAGCCAAAGAGTTGTAATCACTAAGAACAATGAAAATCTTTTCCATATAATTGTTTAGTCAATTTTTCAAGTCCTCGAACTAAACCCTCAAGACTCGCTACACCCTTTTTCTCTTGATTCTCTAATGGAAATATATTAGAAAATTTCTTTCTCATAGAGAGCTCATATATTTGAGTATTTTTTACCACAAAACCTAGAATTGCCTAGAACAAACCTACCTTGTGACTTTGCAATGTTTCCTGAGATTTGTAGGTAGGTTATTTCCTTACTATATTATCTCTTAGGATATCCCATTGATCAATGGGTTGATGAAGTAATTTTGGGTTTTCTATTAGTGTTCTCTTCTGGTAAAAGACATCAAATCATGTTCAACTATAATTATTTTCTTTCCAATGTAATTTATGATCAATTTTTAAAGTTCAGTGTTGAAGGATCATTTAAGCATCAATCAATTTTGATTTACTTAATCTTATATCATCATTTAGAAAGATTAAACTTTCCTTTACAAAAGTTGGATGTTGAATGTAAACCTTGACAAGTGATCCATTGGAGAACTTTAATGAGAAATGCGTCTAAAGAGTTTTCTTTCAGTGATTTTCCCAATCAATTAATGTATGTAACAACTTGTCTGTTAAACAATGATGTTTTTCCCAGGTTTTCAATAGAGATCAAAATAATTCTACATTTAAGTGAGAAAACTAAGTTTGGGGATTGGTATTCATACCAGAATTTCACTGAAAACAAGATTTATGGCTACGAGCTTCAACCATATAAATTACCACGGTTCCTTCCTATGTATATTTTTTCACTCAAGTACATTATAAAGATGATGAAAATCGATGAGGTTCATTTTGTTTCTAGAAAACAAGAAACCAAGTTCAAATTTAAAGAACACGTTGGTCCATTCATAATCAACACTAGAGCCATAGAAAAGGAATTCAATGACTTAATAATCTAGATGAGTTTAAAGTGAGTTTTAGTTGGTCATATGATCCATTAGGAGTAATCTCATCAATGAGAGTTTCCCAGAAATCTACACCATATGTGCATATGGAAAAAACTAAAGTTGAGAAATATGCCAACAAGGAAGAATGGGCAGATAATACATTGCAAGAGGTTAAGGAGCTATTTTCCAGTCAAACAACATTGGAAACACCAAGAATAATAGAAAAATAGCTAAAGAGACCAAGAGAAAGTGTTTCTACAGTAGGGTCAAAGTTATAGAAAGCAGCATTTAAAGTATTCAAAAGGAGGAAAACTATAAATTTGGATGAAGAATATTTAGAAGCTCAAAATTATGAAAAGCTTACTACAATTGTACTATCATCACAATCTCCTTTCTTGTTCCAACAAACTCTAGAAACTACATTGGATTCTCCTTCTTCTCCTTCTTCTTCAAAAAAGCAAAGTATTTTTTCAAGATTCTTAGAGATAGAGAAGAAAAATGAGGCACTAAGGACTACCACATATCAGGAGTTCTGGAGAGAGTCTTCCACAACTCAGACTAGATTACTTTATTTCCTTGATAGTGAAAAAGGAAAATTTGAATTAGCTTTTTTTGAACCAAAGGTCCCCGTGCCTAAAAGTGATGAAGATTACAAAACCCCTTTGTTTTCATTTGACACTAATAAAATACATCCTATTGATCAAATTGACCTTCACAAACAAGTGGGAGAAATGATATATTCATTTTTGAAAAGTTCTGCCATAGAAACTTCTAAGCTACAAGATTATCTGAATAACATGCATTCCCAATTAAAATTGGAAAGTATAACCTCCCTAGCAAAATATAATAAAATCAAAGGGCTTGAATATTTTGTTATAAAATTATTATTATATCCTAAAGATATAAAGGAATTTGTGTAAATAATCGAAAGCATAAATGAAAATATACAAGAATTAAGTAAACAACACAGATTACCAAGTACTGAACATCCTTAAGCACAACAAGTAGGTCATCTCGAGAAAGAAAAACAAAATATGGTTCGAATGATTGTAGAGAAGAACATACAAATTTAGAAAATGGAAGAAAATATGGAAAAATTTATCAAGGAAAGAGAAATCAAAATCAACACTAGAGTAGGAACATCCAGAGTAGCAATTTCTTCAACAAAAACAAAGTCTACCAGTTAGAATCAAGCAGACTAATTATCAAAAGCTATGGGAGACCTGTCATGAAAAGATATGGAAATTGAAAAAAATCAGAGCTCAACTAGAGAAGAATCAATATAATAAGATAAAATGATAATGCATATCTGACCGAAGTGCAAAAAAAATTCAGATTAACCAAGAAGCTATAGAAATATGAGAATGAATCATTTATTGCATAGACATTAGCCAAAGAAAAGGAGAAGATATGAATTGATATAAATTCAACCATGATTGAACTTTGGACATCTATTCAAATCATTTTTTAATAGGAGGAGTTGGTGCAAAGATCAAAAGTAGTCATCACAAGAACCAAAGAAGATTTGGAGCACATTCCTTGAGAAGCTAATAAAATAATCAATGTGCTCAATTCTAAAACAAAATAAGAATTAGAAGAATTTGGAATTGAGGATAGAACTGATACTATCCTAGAGGTAAGAATATTTTTGACAAAAATCAATTTGATGTTACAATTAGAGGACAAGTTTCAAAACTTAGAAGCACATATCAAAAAGTTTCATATAAAAATTAATATTCTACATCAAAAAGGTCTTGCAGCTCTATGACATTCTAGTGGAAAATTGATTCCACTAGAAGATTATCAACAAAATTTTACCATATAGAAGCAGACATAACCAAATTTTTAAAATTCAAAGGGATAATTAGTAGTAAAGAATTCCTTGAAGGCCTAGAGTATGATATTTTCCTTCAACAAGAAATTCATCAGTCGTTCATCAGTAGGCCAACTTTTGAAAAATACATAGAAGTCAATGACGCATATAGGAAAGTAAGAGAATTTCCTTCCCAAATGATAAAGGATAGGATGATTTACTTGAACTCATCGAGTAAAACATAATGCAAGGAATTCAGTGACTATTCATAGGGAAAGAAGGATTAGAAATCAAAAAAGAAGGAAAAGAAAGTAGAAAATTCAGTTAAATGCAACAATCATCAAACAACACCTTTAAATTGTGTGATGATTACCCAAATTAGTTCTTAAAAGTTATTTTGATATTATATTTTTGTAATATCCACATCAGTTATGGATAATAAATATTTTGTAATTAATTTTATTAGACTTATATATACACTCTATAAGTACTTTGTAATTCGAGGAAGATGGGGTTGAACCCTTGTGATAACCTTGAGATGCTATTGTAATAATCTGTAATATTTTCTGAAGAAAGTCAAATTATTCTAGATTTGTTCATAACAACTTTTATATACATGTGACTTCTTTTGATTTATTCATTTACATTTTTCTGAATATGTTCAAAGTAACATAGTAGTTAGAGAAAAGCTAGATTGAATATCAAGCTCCCTAAAACTCCACTGCAAATTTATAATCATTAAAGAGATCAATTAACTAAACAATTTTTTAAAGTTAGTTCCTCTTAATATTTTAAATGTTTCCTTCTATCATCTTTTGAATATATATTGTTTGGTTTTATATTTATTTGACATGCATCAACTGTATTTAATTGATTGAATATTTTAATTGATGAATACCTTCTCATTTCGACTCTTAGAATCACTTAAAATATTTATACTATTATGATGGAGGAATCAACACTTTGAAATATTTCAAAAATATTTGGATTTACAACTATTAAATGTTTAATGCATTGGTCATCCAACTCAATTAAAACCCTTACTTAAATGCTTTGACATAGTTCCCCAACCTAGGACTATCTACACAGATACAAAATCAGATTGGCACCATTGCCAAGGAACAAAGATTGAAATTTTTTCCCTCGGACAACAATTATACTTGCTTCTTAATGGTGAATAAGAGGTCAGTGGGCTAAAATCTTTCACCTGGTGACTCCACTAGTTAAATTTGGCCTCACATAGGCATACCAAATCTCATTCAGATCCCAAGATTTTCTATGCTTTATCATATCTAGAGAGACACGTGAGAATTGCATCTATTAAATGTAGATTAGAAGCATCCACTTCTGTTCCTTCTCTCCTCCACCTGAAATATCCTCACAAACTAAGCCTTTTTGATCAATTCCAATACCTCCTGAGTTATCATATCTTCCACCTATTAGACCTCCTTTCTAAAGGAGTAGATCTTCAATCAACATTACCTTTTCATCAGCTTCATACCTTTGAGTTTCCTGCTCCCCATTTTGAGTCTTCTAATACTGAAGTAGATCCAGATCTTCAAACACCAAAATTAAGACCGTCTCATTTCATTTCTTCCCTCACACAACCTCATCCTTTATTTTCTCCCAAATCTAAAGAGGAAATTAGCATTTATACCAACCCTTTGGCCTTTGAATATCAAGAGAAAATCATACATAAATTTCAGAAAATAGTTCTCCATCCTCATTTTATCCACAAACCTAAACATCCATCACAACCATCTTCAAGAAAAGTTGTCTCTTCAAAATCAATAGTTCCATTAAAGTACCAAATGGCTAGATTAGGCCAATTCGAATAGCTAGATATGCAACATTAATGCTTCCACCAGCTACCCAACTTCATGATCTTCCTTAGGGGTATTTGAAAAATTTGCCCAGATTCAATGGAGAACCTGGACTAATTGCAGAAGACAACTTGGATGCATTTCTAGATTTTATTGATAACATGATCATTGAACATGAAGATATTTACACCAGACTTCTTGTTCAATCATTAGAAGGAAATGTTAGGAAATGGTTTAGAAAACTTTAAGCAAATTCTATAAAATCTTGGGTTGAATTAACCAACATCTTCAAGAATCAATGGGGAATTAAAAAGGATCATGTTTACTATTTAATAGATTTTGAATATTTGAGAAGAAACCCTGGAGAACCTATTGCAGACATTATTAAGAGATTCAATAAGATTTACAATAAAATTCCACCAAATTTTAAGCCCCCAGTCACTGCAGCTAAAGTCAGATTCTCTAAAGCATTTGATCATGATTTTGTTGTAATTTTTAGAAAGAGAAAATATGAAACCTTTGAAGATATGAAAACTAATGCAATTGAAGTTGAAGAAAATGGGGTAACATCTATTAAATTAAAAGAAAAGGCACAAAAGGGTGAAAGGAAAGTCAAATTTAGAGAGGAAAGTACTTCTTCATGAAATACTAAAGATGAAGAACATAAAATTGATGAAATAACCTCTTTGTTAAGAAATTTGTCTAATAGAATTCAAGAATGGAAACTCAACCTAGAGTAACCCAAGTAGCTTCAAATAGACCTCCAATCCAATATAGAAGACCTTTTCAAACTCAAATTTTGCAATGACTGAATATTGATCAACACATTCCACCTCCATTGATGATTGATGAGAAAGGCCGTGATGAAGTTGTTCTTTTTGTTACAAATGATATTAATTATTTTGAAGATCCATCATCTCAAAATTCTATTGTCCCAAGTTTCCAAATATTAATCCTTTTTTGAGTCTCTCATTGCTGAGCTAAATAAGAGGTATGACCTAAGACCTAGACAAGGCCCTAGTAGGCCTATAAAAAATGTTACTTTTGATGAACCTCAAGTAAAATTTGTTGAAATACCACCTATTCAACCACCAAATTAGTTACAATAATAGTTCACTATTGAAAAACTTGTTCGAACTATTTTTAATGTTCAAAAAGAATTAGAAAGGGTTAAAATCCATGTTCCTTTATCTGAAATCTCCATAAATCTAGGATAAAACCAACAAGTTTCCAAATGGATACAATACTACAGTGTAGGTTTTGAAGGGGATGTTATTAGTACTCAAGATGAAAAAACTTCAGTTGTCTTTGGACCTAGTTCAAATATGATTGATGAAAGTGTGTCACCTTTCTATGTTATATTGAAAGCTCATGATTTCGTTTATATAATTGTATGTTAGATTCTAGTGCCTTCCATAATCTAATTCCTAAAATTATCATGGACTAACTAAAGTTGCAAATCACCATGCCATATCATGATCTATATACTTTTGATTCAAAATATGATTCGTGCCTAGGATTAATCAAAGATTTAGTTGCCACACTTGCTGAAATCCATGTGAAAAGTAGAGTATTGAATATAGTTGTTACATAAATTCCACGAAAATTTGGCATGTTGTTGTCAAGATATTGTTGTGCTAATCTTGGAGGAAGCTTGTAGATGGACATGACTTATGCTACAATCCTAGTTTATGAGGGAGAACATTTAATATTGTATAGAGAAGTAAGATTCGTTAATACTATTTGTAAACTTGATTAAGCAATAAATCATCCAATTTACGCTATTGATCAAGAATGTCGATGCTTTACTTTGGTTGCAAATGATCTCTCTAATCCTCAAACTAGAATTGAAGATACTATCAATAGACCTCAATTTTCAGATAGTAATATTTGGAAAATGTATTTTGATGGGGCATTTTCTAAGGATGGAGTTGGCACAAGAATTGTACTCATTTATCCTAACAAGAAAAATATAACCAAATCATTCAAATCATATTTTTAACTCACAAAAAATGTGGCTAAATATGAAGCCTTGATTTTAGGATTAGAATTAGCTAAAAGTTTGAAAGTACAAAACATGGTGGTATATGCTAATTCAAAATTAACTATGGCGTAAATAAGAAATCTCTGTCAAGCCAAGAATTATAGAATCATAGCTGATAGTAATGAAGTATGGGATTGTGTGGAAAACTATTTTTATGCCTTCAGCATCTCATCAATTCCAAGAGAAGATAACATTCATGCATATTCTTTGGCAGTCTTCGCAAGTTCTTTTAAAACACTTGATCCTTTGCAATTGTTGGACACCTAATCCTAAAGGGTTAGCGTGGAAGCCGAATGGACAAAGCAGTCCAAGAGACCTTGGGATGTGAATCCCAATGGTCACGAAATGTACTATAAATGTATATCAGATTGTTAATAAAAACGCAATGCATGCTTTATATTTCTATCTGTTTCTCGTTGTCCATGTCTGTTTAACATGGTATCAGAGCGGGCGTATTCCTGCCCTGCAAACTTAATGTGAGCCATTTGTCTTATGGCCTTTTTGTGCAATTTATTTTTGCCACATTCCTCTGCCTGACACTGCAAGCGCAAGCGCTGTCCAAGCTAGTCTGACATGTCTGTCTGCCATACCGGCGCTCTATTCTCATGTGTAACTGCCATACCGGCGCTTTATGCTCATGTGTAACTCCTATTTTCGAACTCAAAGATTCCCCGACTGTTCTGAAGAAAGCGTTTCATATTTGCAGAAAATCCAAGTTGCAGTGAGAGGGGCGATTCTCATCCAACGCTTCTTTGAACCGGTCCACACGGGAATGCGAAACGTCCGACCCAGCTCTGTCGTCCTTCGATGGTATAGTAGATTTCTCAAAATTTATACCAAATAGAGGTTTTGCTTTTAGCCTCTCATTCTTTATTATCTGAATAAGTCGCAAGAGAGTTTCTTCAGGAACTTTGAGTGAATCATCATTTAAATCTATAATATCAAAACCCAGATCTTTACATTCCTGAACATACTGTTTAAAACTGCTACGGCCCTTCTGCAGTAAAAGCTCTGCCCAATCGCCTGTACCCACATTCACTTTGTGATTGTGTGCCATTTCTGTGATCTCTTTAATAAATGTTTTAGGCATCAAACTGCAAGTCCCTCTTGAAAACTTCAAGCCATCAACAAATTGCCCCATTGCTTCGAGAATGTCCTCGAGACGGGTAGGGTCCGTGAAAGAATAACTAGGAGCTCTGATTTCTGTGAGTCCATAATAGCGAGGCTTCTCTGGCCTCTCTTCATCTTTGTCTTCGAAGAAATTATTTCTTGCCAACCATGCCATCCTCGATTCGCGTATTCAAACTGGAATGTACAAATGCTCCAGTTATTCTAAGATGAAATCGAAAACTTGAAATCTATTCACAGTCAAAATTATTCTCAAATTTTTGATTGTCAACATGAGTTTCATTATTACATTATCATGAATTTTGGCGAATTGGAGCAGAGGGCGACATGCTTCTGCCACTGCAAAAGCAAATGATGATGTGAGGAGGTCAGGAAGGGCTGAACAATCTCTTGAACTGCTATCCATCTGTTTGTAAAAGCATCCAGAATCTTTATCCCACATGATTCATGGAGAAGAACCAATGACTGGCCGTGGAGGAGCGTCGGGAGTCTTGTACCCTCTGCCAGTGTGACCGATGGTTGATCAATAGACTAACGACAATATTTATGGTGATTGGCGTAAAAAAAGTTGAGTGCATTTCAATTGTCATCGCAAATGGTCTGAAGGCTGACAGGCGACCACATTGATAGAAAGTCTTGCAGCGAGACAAATCGTGTACCAGCATACGGCTAGCCTCTGCATTTTCAATCACTATAGCCAGAAAAAGACGAAAGGTAGCTGCTTTTTGTACAACAAAGATTAAATGTACAGCGTAGAATGTAAGAGATTTTCATGGTGTTGAAGTTGTAGAATGTAAGATTTTCATGGTATCTATCAAGCGTTGAACTATACACCTCCTTGGTATATGCACAGCGCTCTGTGGTCTTTTTGAAAATCATTTAAAATCATTTGAATGTATATATGTGTTGAACTATACACCGCCTTGGTATATGCACAACGCTCTGCGGTCTCTATGAAAATCATTTGAATGTATATATGTGATGTTCATACTCTGGTTGTTTATGACTATCTGAGAACTGCGGATTGCAAAGGACGGAGTGGCAGGAGTCTGGTCGTTTCACTGTCTGTAGCACGGGGTGGTTGAACCACCCGTGTGCTGAACTTCAACACTTTTGCGAATCCAAAGCAGGGCGACTCCTGAGGGTGGGACCCGTTGCTGCCGCTACACACCACGTTGTGGTTTTGTGATTTGTTGTCAGGGAAGTCCGCCAGGTTTTCAAATACATTTACTCCGGACTGCACTGTAAAGAGAGAGATCGTCTGTTTTTTGCATTGAAATTTGATGGCGCAGTTCGGGTGCTCTTAACCTCTGTGGAGTAGCGTTTAAGAGGCATTAAAGTGAGAGAATATATGCGCCACTGTTTTGATTTTATATGCTGTGCCACCCACTATGGGATTTTATATGCTGGGCCACCCATTGTAGGATTCTATGCTCTCTTTTGGATATTAATTCTGCCGGTTTCTCCCACACACTGGAGATTTTTAATAGATACTCCGCATCCATATTTGGGTGAGGCGGCCTTAATTCCAGCAGACAACTTGATATTGGTACTACAGGTGCTCCATCAGCTATAGTGCCCTAAATAAACTTCTGAATTGCCTCATGCTGGTTGATAGCTACACTCTCCTGGATAAATTTTGTTTTGCAAGATAATTATATGTTCTGAAGTTTGAAGTTGAGGACAGCACTCATCTTCACATTTATATAATTTTTGCATTGGTCCTGCTCCATCAACCACTTTCGCGACATTGTTGCCACTTGACAAGCCCTTACAAGATCTTGTAGTAAGAGTACAATATTATTTTTCTATTGCTGTTGCCTCAATTGTGTTTTTTAAGTGACATTGAAGAAAAATGGCCAGACTTGAAGATGCATTAAAGTTATTGAATATCCTAATTCATTCCACTGTTGATGAGATGGTCACAGTTAACAAAGAAACTCTCTTTGACATCCAAACCTCTCTGCAAACTGCACATGAGAATATTGAGTTTTTGCAGCTTGAGACAAAGCTGCTGCAAGAAGAACTACAGCAATGGAGTCATCTTTCTGAACCTGTTTCTATTCAGAAGATTGAAACAGACTCCCATAAACAACAAGTTAATAATGTAGCAATTGTACACGCAGATGCAGAAACTCAGTCTGCACTTCCCAATCCCATCATCAGACCTTGGGAACAGCTTGTCCACAACAAGCACAGAACCGGTCTTGGATATGACAAGGACTTGTCCTTTCATATTCCAGACTATGCCA